>JAQMYL010000008.1:5571974-5585889 GCA_030014365.1 Clarias pachynema | reverse complement strand
GTTGAACCCGTTACACAGGGCTAGTAGTATCTACAGATACAGATACACACCCAGGTATCGGATCAGTACTCGGTATCAGCCGATACCCTGAGCCCAAGTATCGGAATCGGTATCGGGAGGGGAAAAATGGTATCGGATCATCTCTAGTATTCATCAACAGTTTGTTTGAATGTTTGATTAAGTGACATTAGGAATTTATTAGTCATTAAGGTTGGGACTCGGAACTCCACTGAGAGCTATTGCCACATCCCCTGTAAAGTCCTGACTTCACTGTAAAACCAATTTCACATGCTCGGGCCATTAAAGGAGTTCCTGGGAGGCCAGCATTTTAGACTCGAATCAGGCAGTCCGATCCTGACTCCAGCGTACTGAGAAAACTTTCTACCTTGATGGTATCCAAGCAATAGTGAAACACTGCGATAAGTGAATAAGTGTAGCAGGGGATTATAGAGAGGTATAAAGGGAGATTATATTCTCATAACCGTGTTTTGTTTTTCTGCATAATCAAAAATCAAACATTTCATAAAATATGAACAAAATAATTAGATTTTTCTGAATTACTTTTGTGTTATTTTGACTTTCATAGTAAAAAAGTTATCAGGTCCTGGGTTTGATTTGAACATATAACTAAAATTATGGAATGGTATTAATTCCCTTGGATGACTGACCAGTCTGACCACTACTATATCTGCCTTGTTGTTGTATAACCCTAAGGAAGAAAAAAGACTTTCTTCCCGTTTTCCTCCCCAGTGCTAACCACCATCTTGCCACCTTCCACATTTCCATATTTAAGTTTTGAGCAATTACATGCAGATTGGTACTTTCAAACAAGCCCATGTCCACATAAATATATACATAATTAGCACTGCTTTGTTTATTCTGTAGTGGCCCTTAGGGTATGTGTGTCCTCATACTTACTCAAGTAAATATATCTTAGCAGAAATAATCCCTAAATTTAACACACACGCACGCACGCACGCACAAACACACACACACATTTATTTAAAACAGATTTGTGCTGCAGGTCAATGAAGTGAAATAATGAAGAGTGGCAAGCCTTATATGTGTCAGCATTATGTGTGAATTATAAAATCATGTGGCATGTGTAGAAGCAGGTGTGTGTGTGTGTGTGTGGGGGGGGGGTACTCAATTGCAGATAATTCTACATCTGTACAGTGTAGGAGGAGAACATATCATTTTCCTCATCATATCTCATGAAAACCTAGAAAGCAAGCATTATAAGGCAGCTGACACCGAAAGCAGCCAATTCTGCTATCAAGAATCAGAAATCCAAATTCTATAGTGGACCTTGCTGGTTACATATGATATTTTTAAACACAACAGCTGCGCCAGAGTCAGTTCAAAGACACAAAGGACAGCCAAACAAGCTGTCAATTTGATAAGCCCAACCACAAACACAGATGGCAAAAGATGAGCTGAAATTAAGTTTGGAGGCTTGAAAGGTCAATCCACATCCAGGTCGTCTGAAGCAAAATGAAGTGCATACGCTGAGAGCATACAGGCTGCAGTAATGCAAACAAACACTTAAGAAGGAATGAGTCAAGAAAATGAAAACAAAGCGAGGTGCATGGTGGCATTGCATTAATAAGCTTCAAGTTGTATAGGCGTCAGCAAGCAGAGAGGCTGAGCGTTTCTTTACTGCCTGTTTTGTGGTGATGAATACATTGTGATGTTAAACAGAGATAGATTTTTGGCTGAAGGAGCATCCAATTAATTGTGAGGCTGAGCAGAGCGGCCCATGTAGATGGAAGCCAAAGGATAATCATGATGTACTAAGTTTAAATGAAAGAAGAAGAATGAGATGGAGAAGTGTGGGTGGGTGGGGGATCAATCCATCTTTTGTAAGTTGGGTGGAATTGTAAAGAAAAGAAATTCATAGAGGTTGATTAGAATTACACCACTTATTCTTCATCTTTCATACTGCTTGTCCTCCACCTGCTCCAGGGTTGAAGGAAGCCTGGAGCCTATCCAAGGAAACTTCTGACACAAGGCGGGGTACACCCTGGACAGGGCGCTAATCCATCAAAGGTCACACATGCACACAACATGCACTCAGGGTTACCAATAAGCCTAATTTGCCAATCTGACCAAACAATTATGTAAACTACACACGCAAAGACCTCCACACAAGGTGGGAATCAAACCCTCAACCCTGTGCTAACCACTAGGCCACCAGATTACACCACAGACTATATAACTAGACAAACCCTTCATGGCGTCACCAGTATTTTTTCTGAATTTGAACAGTTGTGAAGCTCATTTTTTGGCGGTTCTGGTCATCGCCATCTTTGCAGGAGTTGACTCCACCTAAACCCTCTTAAATACATGAATAGGTATATTGCAAAACTACCTACACCAATTACCGCTAGCTAGCTTAGCCTTAGCTTAGCTAAAATGCTTTAATTTATATGACAATGCTATATTGCATTTGATTGAATTCCATCATCTGCACTCAACGCATTGCCCCATGTCAACTCCTACATTTCTTCTATTAAGTTTAACTACAATGATCTTACATAGCAGACACACCTCTAACTAAAACTGGCCAAAACTTCATTTTACCATGGGGGTCAATGGGATTTGATTCACTTTTGGGGATGAATGGTCATTTGAGGAACTGCATGCTTTGGCCCTTCCAGGTTGGACGTATTAACATATTGACATATATGTTATGGCACAATCATCTTATTTAATCTTGTTTTGTCTTATCAGCGGTGGAGGTATTAGGTTTGTGGATTGTCTGTCTGTCTGTCCTCCAATCTGTCCATCCACCTATCCGACTTTGCATCTATTCTACAGTATATTCTCATTAGCATCTATCTTAAGAAACAATGGTAGAAAGTTCATAGAATTTACTACATATGGAATTATTATTGCAACCACTATTACTAGAACTGAATACATATAGCAGTTGATCCAAAAAAACAAACAAACCACAAGGTCACTGCAAGGTCAGATGTCTGAAATATGTTTGCATTCCTGTTGATAATGGGAAAAGTTATTTATTTATTTATTCATTTGTGGCATGAAGGGTACAATATATTTTTAAGATTTCCTTCGTCGTGAGAAGGCATTATTAACTACTACAAAAAGCTAATAATTGAGACTGTAATGTGTCCACCATAATAGACCCTGTAAATGAGCTGTTACTATAAAAATGATCATTAGCTGCTGTTACAGAAACTAAATCAACACTTTCTCATCAGTCAGATTGAAGAAGTCGACAGAGCTGTATTATGAAGTGAAATATAGTAGTCAAGCCTGGGTGCTTAATATTTCAATATGTGAGTTCTTGTATAATAAGGGAACTTTATTATATTATTTAAAATAAGATTGTACTCATACTTTATTTAAAGGGATGTATGGACTTGTCTTACTGTAAAGAACAAAATGAAATCTGAGGTGCTAGACTTTAAAGTTAAACAAGCCAACAAAGCCAAGCGTGAGACACCAAATCCCACTTTACACACTTACTTAAACCTTCCTAACATGGGCCTACCTTCCAGAGTTTAACAGTACTTCTGAGATAAAAGACTTACCACAGCAGGGGGGCAGGGAGTTATGTAAGCCGCAGCTACGGTTTTATCAGCAAAAGGCAGTCACCTAATTCCACTTGTTTAATGAATTGGTCTCGGGTTTTCAGATAAATGATGAGTTATGTCAGGTGTCGCTTCTGCAGGGGTTGGATTAAAAACCCTGAAGGCACACTGGGTATTTTTTTGCAGATAAAATTGGACAACCGTGGCTTTACAAGATAATCATAAATAGAACACCCAGTCACACCTGCCATCAAGATAAGATAAGATAAGATAAGATAAGATAAGATATACCTTTATTCATCCCACAGTGGAGAAATTTCTTTGTTGCAGCAAGTTGAACTGAACTTCTTTATCAACTTGTCCAATTTCTTCTTGTTTGCATTAGAGACACTGCTGCACCAACAGACCACTCCATAAAACTCCATGTCCTTTCCTAGTTTCCAGTCACATCAGCCTTGGCACATCTAATCATTGTGTCCATTTTTTTCCAGCATGGTCTTTTATTATTGTTTTGTTGTTATCCCATTAAACATAGTTGCTTTTTATTCTCATCCTTTCATTGCACCACATTAGCAAGACTGTTGGTGGTCAGATTCATGCTGTTGGTGGAGATGGCTGTGTTGTTGGTAGTAGTATTTATGTTGGTTTTGGTCATATTGTTGCTGTTGGTGGTTGTGTTGTTGTTGGTTGTGGTAGGGTTTTGGTGGTGGTGATGGTGAAGGTAGTGTTGTTGGTGGTAGTGGTCTAAGTGGTAGTGTTGATGTTTTGCTGTTGGTGGTGGTGGTTGTGGTGTTGTTGGTTGTGATAGGGTTTTGGGGGGTGGTGATGGTAAAGCCAGTGTTGCTGGTGGTATTGTTGGTGGTGGTGGTCTTAGTGGTACAGGTAGTGTTGATGTGTTGCTGTTGGTGGTGGTGGCTGTGTTGTGGGTGGTAATGTTATTTTGGTGGTAATATAGTTGTTAGCTATATTGTTAGTGGTGATAGTGATGCTGAGGGTTGTGGTAGTTTTTTTGTTGTTGCTGGTGGCAGTGTTGATGGTGGTGGAAATTTTGACGCTAGTGGTCATGTGTTGCTGTTGGTGATGATAGTTATGGTGATGGTTGTGTTGTTGGTGCAAGTGTTTTGCTTGTGATTGGCGCCGTTTTTCTAACATAACTGTCATTTATTTGTTGGTTTATTTGTTTGATTGATTGTCATGATATAAAATCCATTGTACTGTATATGCTTATTTCTAATTAGTTATTAAACTAATCTGTTCTCGCCCCTTTCTTCAGATTCCACTGTGTACATTTTAAACAATCGTAGTGTCCTTAGTTAGGGTGGCCTATGATCAATTTTAAGATGAACAAGGCAAGAAAACTGTCTCTGCCTCATGTCAAAGAAATGCAGTAAGTTTTATTAAAATCCTCATTGTCCTTGTTTTAAGTGTCTTTAATGTTGTTCTATTTGAAATATTGATCATTACTACAGCACCTGCCCACTGCAACACAAATACGCATTGCTGTGCCACCAGTATTTCTTTATCTCCCTGCACTCAGTCACTTTGCACCACGGTGCTGTAAACATCTTTAAAATTAAATGCTGCATCTGCACTATTAAGCTCAAATGCAAATTTATCAGAGCTTGATTATTTTTTACCCGGTCATTATTCCTGCATGTTGAAGATATGCGCATACGTATATTGTAGAATTAATCACTGTGTAAAGTGGAGAGTATTTGAATTCTGCTGTTCTCTACTTCCAGCCTTGCGAAATATGATAATGACAATATTTATGATATAACACATGGAAACGCTGACTCAGTGACTCAAGGTGACCTGATAATTAATGAGGAGTAAAACTGAGGTACGCCACCTTCTTATGTCGTGTTCTCATTATTTGTGATAAAACTATTTTTTAAAAACATTTTTAAGAAAGCCTTGAATGTTTTTCACACAGATAGACAGTTTGACAAGTGTTGTTGTTGTGGTAGTACCTCTTTCTAGCAGTGTTTCTAAAACAAAACAACTAAACATGCTTTTCAAGAATACAATAATAGATTATTGCATGTTGTCATCAGTCACTGCCATGTGTGGCTGGAATTGCTGTAAAATAATATAGAAGTATAAGTGTCAGGAAAAACATCATTGTGAGAGAGGAAGTGAAATAGGACAACAGTGCTGAGACGCTCTTTTCATCTTAAACAAGAACAGAATAGAATAGGTACCAAGTGACGAGACTGTGATCGGTGAAGTTACAGTATAGAAGCTTTGTTCAGCTTGTTTTAGGTTACCAACAGTTCCAGAATCCAGTAAACTGAGTAATCTGATTCAACGAACGTCCTATTCCATGAGTGCTGATATACTGTAAGTGAAACATAACAGAAAATCACCGGGACATTTAACTGGGATGGTCGCCAGCCTGGGTAAAAGTAGGTCATTATTGTCCAGAATACAGAAAAAAGAGAGAGCAGCTGCCTGGCAAAACCATTCAAAAACCACTCATGAAAACACTTTCAGCCAAACAAAACCAAAAACAAGTTGTACAAAACTAGAGTAACTAGCTTCTAACACAAGGCTGAACCGCAAATACCTTTCGAACCCCTGATCAAGTGCACTTGCTGTGTGGAACAAGGTATTGTAGACCCTACATTGCACACAAGCTTTCCTTTTCATACTTTTTCTTTTGCCATGAAAATTGGATTCATATGACACAACTGATTTATTAATAGAATCATATTTTCGTATTCAACATTAGCTTGAAATAGCATTCTGTATATAAAGTTTGAACTTGACTGAGACAAGCTGGTTTAGATAAACTTCACATGCATACTGTATTTGCAGCAATCTCTGAATAGTGCTAAGACCAATCTATGCATGACCAGCTCCGAGTGCTGTAATTTAAGTGCCGTAATATATTTTTTTTCATTACTAGGCTATTAGCAGCTCTGCAGTTTCATCCAATAGCTCTGTCCATGAGAAGGTGAGGCAGTGCTACTCCTTGTTACTACATTGATTCTGCTCAGAATGTCTTAAGCAAAAACAGAAGACACATCTGCTGGTGATAGCAAAGATGGACTCCTATTAGCCTCAAAACAACGGAAAATGATGCAAGTGGTCAGTAACGTCTTAGAGGGTCTAAGGCTGACTGACTGCACCTTACTATTTAATGCTCAAGAGTTACAACGGAGTGGTAATAAGTGCTGTGGGCCTTTGGCAAGTGTGACTATAGTAGTAGATTTATAAATCCTTCCTTAAATGCAAGTCTTTCTTAATTACAAATACAATACTGCGTTAAGGGTACAGCTTAAAGCAATCCTGATCAATGAAAAATTTCCCGCACTGAAAGAAAGGGGTGTTGACGGGTTTTGGGTCTCTAACACACCTGATCTGGGTGAAAGCTGTGTGTAAAAAGAGTGAGCTTTGCAAGGTTGCTTGGAGAGTATCCCAGTATCCCAGGGATCAGGACAGAAGGAAGCGTGCACACTGGATGGGGTGCTAACCCAACACAGCACAAGCGCACTACAGGTAATTTTGGAAATGCCAATCAACCTACTACTGTACGCATGTCTTTGGACTGGTGAAGGAAACTGGAAACCCTGAGGAAACCCACCAAGCACATGGTCAACATGCAAAGCCCAGTGATGCTGCTACAAGGAGACTTAGATGAACTGGTGTCCCATCAAAGTTACATTTCAGGCTTACAGAAAAAAGAAAGAAAATGCCTCTGGACTTGAAAGAGAACAAAGAAATGAATGAATAAACAAACAAATTAATCACCCATAACATTAAAATCACACTAGATCGCACTAATAGACTAGAACTACTCAGCCCCTTGAAGAACGGTTCTGTAGCATTGTGGAGGTGTGCTGTTGTGTGTGGCACCAGGATGTTGGCAGCGGGTTCTTTGAATGTTGTTCTTGTGGGGTGGGACTTCCATGGATCGGACTTGTGTGTCTGCCATATCCCATGGGTGCTCAGTCAGTTTGCAGGATTTGAATTTGAAGGCTGGGCCGACAACTGTGGGCCGTTTGGCTGCTCTGCACCATACTGTATGCTGCAGGCTGTGGTGCACTGGGTGTTCTGGTGCCTTTCTATCAAGGCCAGCATTGACTTTTTGTGGCGATTTGATGTGCATTAACTTTTCTGTGGGCTCGGAATGAATGGGCTGTCCTTTGGTCCCCGTGGGCATGGGTGAGTATTGTTCTTAAACTGAGTAATGTACTGAGACAAATGTGTGTTATAAGAGATAAGAAGACACCTATTATAATAGATTTTATTATAGATTTCATATTTGATCTGGTGTGGCTAACTTTCATTGACCCTTTTCCATAGTTTTTGTATATGTGAAATTTGCTGAGGGAGAAAGACTCCAATGAATCTGACAGTAGACAAGCAAGCTCATGCTCAGTGTGTATCAGCACCAGAATTGATACTTTGATTCCCTGTTGATTTGTGCCGCCTGTGCCAAACAAGCAAACAATGAACTGCATTAAAATTATATTTTCCCCCTGAAGCTACCACAAAGACCTTGAATGTTTGCCTTAGTTCTGAACCCTGAACAACTTCTTTTTTTTTTTTCTTTTCTGAGGCCCAGTAAGAGCAAGGCAATACATTTATATTTCATACCAAAACCACTTGAGCTTTCCTTGTATTTGCTAGTATATTTGTGACTGGGTTGAATTTGATGAAGGATGACCTTGTTTGTCTGCAAACTTTAGTGACCTCTCTTTTTAGCATTCAGAACTTAGCATTCAGTTTTCCAATACCAGCAACACAAGGACATCCTTATACACGGCAAAGGTCAAAAATGCCTTCCCGAAAAGGTAGTAAAAAGTCCAAAATAAAACTTAATCCACTGAGTATTCGTAATGGATATTATGTTCAGGTAAGGATGATATTGGGATGCAATGGGTAGAACTGTTCAATCTGGACCTCAGGCACAGAGTTTTACATTCTTCCTGTATCTATGTTGGAACTCTTCGGGTTATGCAATTTCCTCCTCAAAAACGCTAAAGAGACTGGCTGTGCTAAACTTCCCCTAGGTGTGGTCTGGGACAGACTGGTCTCCCATCTAAGGTGTATTCCTGCTTCATGCCCAGTGTTCTCAAAATCAGCAGTGACCCAGTATGGAATGGGACTCTTACTAAAGATGAGTAAATGATGAAACAAAGTCTGCAAATCTCTTGGTGTCTGTGAGGTTACATATGCCTGTTTAAAAAATGTAATCTTTTTTTAAATGTATATGGTAGATTCCATTAGGCGGCATGGGGGCCTAGTGGTTAGTACTCTCGCTTTGCACCGCCAGGGTTCGGGTTCGATTCCTAGCCAGGTTCGATTCCCACCTCTGTGTGCATGGAGTTTGCATGTTCTCCTCATGCTTGGTGGATTTCCTCCGGGAACTCCGGTTCCCTCCCAAAGTCCAAAGACATGCAGATTAGGCTAATTGGCGTTCCCAAATTGCCCGTGTTTGAGTGTGTATGTGTGTGCCCTCCTATGGATTGGCACCCTGGACAGGGTGTATCCCGCCTCATGCCCTAAGTCTCCTGGGATAGGCTCCAGGCCCACATGACACTGTATACAGGATAAAGTAGTATAGATGATGAGTGGGTGAGTAGATTTTATTAAATACTAACCAATAACCAGAGCATAATAAACACCTGTATTAAGCAAACCTTTAACTGACAAAAATGCATGGAGAAGTAACTCAGTGCCTTGAACTCTGGCAGCTGGAATGTAAACAGAGTAAGAACTTCAAAGAGAAAAAGAGAAAGAGGACTTCAAAGAGTCCAAAGAGAAAACTTTCCAGGGTTCTACAAACCAGCTGGCCACTGCAAACTGATTTCTCACTGTATCACAGTAGCTAACTAGTGAATGATAACACCAGGAATAACTCCAGCTGCAATGTACAGTAAGCTGGCATAGTGGTTAGCACTGTGGCCTCACACCTCCAGAGTTGAGGGTTTGATTCCCACCTTGGGTCTACCTGTATGTGCATGGGATTTTTGCTTGCTCCCCATACTTCCTCTGGGAACTCCGATTTCCTTCCTCAGTTCAGACATGTTTATTAGGCTATTTGGCATTTCCAAATTCTGTGTGTGTGTGTGTGTGTGTGTGTGTGAGCATGTGTGCTTGCCCAGTGAAGGATTGGCACTAGGGATGGGAATCACCCTCCCGATTATTTCTAAACAAACTTAAACTATAAATAATGTACTCCTACCACATGGGATGAAAATGTGTAAATAGTTCAGAGTGCCCCACCTGTAGGATTATAAAGAAACAAGGGTGTTTTCCTGCCTCCAAAGCCTTTAAACTCAACTTGACTGTGAGCGTGTGGGTTCAGTGGCTGCGAGAACAAGGGTCCGTGTAGCTTCTAATGTGGGCATGTGGTGCTTCTAACCTACAGTATGTGATTTTCAACTAATTTGCACTCACGCTGTTTAGGGACTTATGTAAGCATGTGTAATGAGTGGGTTTAAGACTAATTCGCTCACAGAGTTTGGAGAAAAAGGCAGATCGGTGGCTTTTAATGCGCACAATTATACAAGATGATGTAATGCCATAAAACAAATTTCTGTTGCGCCACTCGGAGGCTTTTGCACTCGGTACAGAATTGTTTATATCTGGGGCTGATCAGTCGATTACTGGTCATGGCCAATCAAAGTAAAAACCAGGGAATTCTGGTCACCAGTGATCAAACGGTTCATCTCTATACTGTGCACAACAGTTTTGTAATTTTGTTGCTCAGTCACTGATGTTAATTCGACAAATATATTAAATGCCAGGTTTAGTGGGTTAATATACTGTAAGTGTTGAATTATAAACAGTGATGGACACTGGCCTTCCAGGGCTGGATTTGAACACCACTGATTTAGAATCTAAAAAAAATAGAATGCACAACACAGTGATCCTTGAGGTCGTATAAACTACAACAGCAGAAGAACATGTATCTTCAGGCAAAAAAAAAAAAAAAAAAGGTTATAGTGGGTGAGAGATCTCTGTAACTGGACAGTTGAATAGAGTGAATTTTTTTCACTATTCAACTCTCCAAGTTTAAGTGACCCTGTGCCCAGTGTAGCCTGTTCTTGGTCTTCTGCTTTTGCAGCTCGTCTGCCTCAAGGTTCAACACATTCTTTCTTTCCTCTATGATATACTGTTTATAAAAAAGGAGTGCTGAGTGTTTCACATTTACATCACTATTATGAATTGGAGGAACCTTGACTTACAGTACTCCTGACTTTTGTATTTCCGTTTTGGAGACTTTCTATGCCAGGCTATGACAAGCACATAAATAGGAGAGGAAGAAAAAGCATTCTAGCATGGAGGGGGTAAGGAGAGGGTCGAACTTTAACTTTGAGTGGTCACATTGTATGCAGGAGAGCTGGATCACAGTTGTGTTCACTGTGTCAGAGACACTAAGATCCAATCATGTTTCACAGACTAAAAATGACAGGCAATTAAGTTAACCAGTCCAGTTGGTGACACCAACACCCTGTGTCATGTTACACTATGGAGAACTGAACAATGAGAGAAAATTAAAACTTCTCAAATCCTTGTTGCTGATGAATTCACTGGCCAAGTTCATATAACCAAACAATAAATTAGCTTACTGTTAATTCCAAATTTGTTTATCAGACTGTTAGCTTGATGATATGTTCAGCAGGCTAGGTGCTCCATCTGTGTTATCTACAGTATATTATCACAAACAAATTCAATGAAAAACTCCTACTTGATAAACTCCCTTTATTTCTTTATATAATCAACTGCTACACTAACACACTTATCCCAGCGTTTCATGAGTGCTTGGATACCGTCAATGTAGGAAGTTCTCTAAGTACACCAGAGCCATGACCAGACTGCCTGCTTCACGTCTGAAACACTGGCCTCCCAGGAACTCCTATAATGGCCCAATGTTAAAATGGCTTGGAGTGAGGTCAGGGGATGTGGCAATAATGTAATGTGCAAGTGGCATTGGTGAATGTCTGTGTGTACAGTTCCCAAAGGCAAATGCATTTCTTTGTCAGGCCAGCTAAGATGATGGATCAGACACGATCATATCCATATACAAGCATACAACTCACAACTAGCACGTTCCAAATGTCCAAAGTTCTAAGCAAAACCTTGATTTGTTGTCATGATCAACAGTCCAATAACTTATCCACAGAGCTACCCCTGCCCCCTTTTTCTTGGAGACATTTATTTAATATTTATTGAAGAGGTCTCAGGTATCAGCAGTTTGTCCTCACAGTCATGGTGCTTTGTTTCCCAGCACAGAAAAGTCTCCCTGAAGGGACAGAGGTGTTGCAGTTTTAATACACTCTTCTTCAAAGAGCCACTCTTTTGATACACTCTTTAATGAGTGTCATGTTATAAAGTCCTGGTTCTGATGTAGAAACACTCCTTGACCACTTAATTTAAGGTGAAACCAACAGTAATATGGGTATGCAAATTCCTCTTTCCATAATAGGTTCATAATAGAACTGTTAAAAATATATTGCTTGTTCTTGCAACATTGTGCAGAGATAAAGACAGTATTTTATTCTTTTTTGTTAAATCAAAATAATTTTTATTGTATTCCATAACAAGACACTAATTTGTTTCATTATGTGCATTCATTTATTTTTAACAGAAAACAAGGCTGAAAGGTTCAGAAGGGTTTCGCTAATTAAATGCATTTCTATTTTCAACTGTCACTCTATTAATTTCTCATTTTTATTCAAGTTTATTTAAAATGTTTCTTTAATGAATTGGGCTCTATGTTTTGTAAGAGGTGAACCTTATTCTTTTTTATATTACTTAGCTTGACCTTTCTCTGGTTGCTATGGGAATTTTTATGCCATGGATACCAGGATCAAAGTTCCTGGGGAGAGTATTGAGCTACTGTAGTGTATCAACCTCAGACAATATGCTGTATGCGAGGTTCTTACCCATATGTACAATCATCATGAATATGTACATACAAACTGTAAATTCTTATTATATTACAATGTTTTACCTTGTTAATGCACCTTAATAATAATTTTACCCTTTTGTCTTTGTGATTTTTACCTAGTCTTAATATTCGTCTACACGTTGTTGCTTGTATGTTGGGATTATTATGTTAAGTACTTTCTATCTATCTATCTATCTATCTATCTATCTATCTATCTATCTATCTATGTTATACAAAATCTCATGCTTGTTTTTAGCTCACTGGCAAACTTGCTTCTGAATTTCTGCTGATGCAGCTTTCAGTATAAGATTGTTTTTCAAAGTTGTATAACAAAGACTAAATAAAAAAATCTGCATGACTTTGGACTGTGGGAGCAAACCGGAGTACCCTGAGGAAACCCACCAAGCACAGTGAGACCAAACTCCATGCACACAAGGCGGAAATCAAACCTGGCTGGGAATTGAAGCCGTACCCTGAAGGTGCAAGGCGACAGTGCTAACTACTACACCATCGTGCCGCCTACAGTATATCCTGACATTTTTTTTTTCTTTTAGTTTGTTGTTGGTTAGAGGTGGGCAAAGTGCACAAATCCTGTACTTGAGTAAAAAAAGAGATTCTCTAGGGCACATCTTAAGTGTAAGTAGAAGTCCACCTTTACCTGTCTACTTGGGTAAATGTACAAAACGACTTACCTTTAAGTATCAGAAGTACAAGGCTTGTATTATCTCACAGTTGATCTCTCTTTCTCTTTCTCTCTCTCTCTCTTCTTGCTGATTGTGAATGTCCATTTTTACAAGGACATTGTCTGACATTGACAGTCAACCTGCTCCGGTTCTGATTTCAACCGCCTGTTGCGTTATAAGGCATGTCTTAATGTTAAGGCAAGTCATGCAATTATGCGTAATAGTCAGCATGTGGCGGATGTGGTTAGGTAGTAGTTAAGTAGGTGTACAGATATTTGCTGTACTTTTGAGCGGAGTAAAAGTAAAAAGTAAAGTACAAGATATGTAAAATATATTTAAGGACAGTAACAAAGTACAGTTACCTCTGCTTATAATTACCAATGTAGTTGTTGGTCTTTCGGCTACTTCCATCGTGGGGTCGCCATAGTGGACCATCTGATCCAAGGCAAGGCAAGTTTATTTGTATAGCACATTTCATACACAATGGTAATTCAAAGTGCTTTACATAAAAGGAAAAAAAATAATCATAAAATGAAATAGAAAAGTATAGCAATAAAAACTTTTTGAAGAAAATGTTTTAATTTGATTTAAAATAAAAATAAAAAAAACAGTTTGCAATGAAACTTTTAAACTAATTAAAATTTAATTTTAAATAAAGATAGAAAACTAATTAAAATTTTTTTAATTTAATTTAAAATAAAAATAAAACAGTTTAAAATATTAGGTAAACATAAAATAATGCAGTCGGTTCGGATGTAGCACAG
>JAQMYL010000008.1:5556877-5571874 GCA_030014365.1 Clarias pachynema | reverse complement strand
TGCTCATTGAATAAATGCACAGCTAAACAGATGAGTTTAAAGTCTTGATTTAAATGTGACTAATGTTTCAGCACATCTGATCTCTTCTGGAAGCTGGTTCCAACTGCCTTGCCTCGGATCAGATGGTCATAATGGCTAAAAGCTGACTCCCCTTGTTTTGTGTGAAGCCTTGGAATTTCTGACTCGATCCTAACGATCTGAGCGATCTGTTAGGTTTATATATACAGTATATCCACACCAACTTGGCACAGGTTTTACACCAGGTGTCCTTCCTGACGTACTCCTCCCATTTTATCCAGTCTTGGGACCGGCACTGCATCCAGTGGCTGGGGTTCAGGCATTGTGTGGAAATTGAGTCCAGGCTTTATGCATGGCACCAATAATTACCAATATTTCATTCCTTTATTAATGAAATTTTAACCACTGATTTTTATATAACTTTTTGTTATTAATACCAATAATAAACAGTTGCTCTCTTAAAAGCGTCTCTTTTTCTCTTGCATTGACGTGGTGTACACCATCCCAGCCCCTGTAAATAGGCTGTTACCATGGAAACAATAACATGATTCTGTTAAGTTAGACTTAAATTACAGTCGAAATAACTGCCAGAGCTGCTTATAAGAAATGAATCTGACCAATCAGATTTGTGCATTCAATAATGAGATTTCAGGCTTTCTGCCATTTCTGTAGGATATCAAAGAGAAAGCTGGGCTCACGACTGAATATTGAGCAATGCTTTTACTCAAGACAAGATGGTGCAAATCACATCACAATATACTTCACGATGAGGAAGTTTCAAAATAGGACACAGGGGACACAAGGCTTACAGTCAGTAACAGCCTTGTTTGCTGAGGATTCAAACTAGTGAGACAAACTGGTCACTCACTGTGAGAAGCCTCCAGCATGTGGATATGGTTACTGGGCAACCGAATTATGCCAAGATATTTGCTATAGTTTGCATTTTAAAGCCGGCAAAAGTAAGAACTTTTACCATCATCCCAGATTCTTTCACCTGATCTGAATAGTATATGAGTGAAGTAGACATGACACTAATTTGTCATGACCTTTAACAGCTCATTGGAACACATTTATCAGACACAAATTAACCTCTTACACTGTACATCTCTCATGCAAATTAGCCATGACAGAAATAATTGTCAGTGACAGCAAAATGGTGTCAAACCTCCTACTGTGTTCATCTTTAAGACACTGGAATGGACAGGGGATAGGAACATTTCTGCGGCACAGGACTGCTTATATTATTTTTTCAGGCTGAACATGGTTCCGTCTGCTGCTGGACATGAAGGACGTTCTTATTAAATATGTTGACCTTTTACAAAAACTGAACTCAACCGATATTTCTTATTAAAAAAAAAAGATGCACTATATTAAAGAAAATATTCCACTTTTAAACAATAGTGTAATCCGAACAATGTTGAAAATAGAGTGCTAGCTCATTTATTACATCAGCCTTCCTGATATGATTCCCACTATTAAAAACAGACACTCACTGAAGAGTGCTGTCCTATATCCTGAGGCGTCTACTGCGTTCATAAATCAATCCCAGCTCCATTATAGCCTTCTGATCTGATATGATGGAAAGAGCTGCACCTTGAAGTTACGACTAGCACTCCCGTGGTGTTCCGGAAAAGATCTCCCTTTTGTCAAGGGTTCAAATGCTTCAGCGCATCCCTGCACCTCAATTTGTCTAATGTTTACAGTATAAGCCACATTTTTTTGGTCAGATCTGATTTGCATGTCATGACAGTTCGCGTTCAGGTAAGGCTCTAGATTGTTGATTTGGTGATCAGAGGATATGAGTTCAAGCCCTGCCGTCGGTGGTTGCCACATCCCATACTACCCAACTAGAACCAGAAAAATGGGCGAGTTGTGTCAGGAAGGGCATCCGGTGTAAAACTGGTGCCAAATTACAGTATGTGCAGATCTGATGGTCCACTGTGGTGACCCCTTGATGGGTACAGCCAAAAGAAAGTTATTTGCTCTGGAGGGTGGCAAGCAGTTAGTCGGCTGTGTTTGTAGAAGGACGAAAGCCAGATGCCTCGCTTTAGCAGCTATTGCAGGCGCTGCTATGAAATCCCCATCTTGCCAGTGCTGACTGATGACGTCAGCACCCCATGCATGCACAGAAGAAAAAAAGTCACATGACCACATCACTAACCTTTCTCATTTAAGTCACATGACCGTGTATCAGATATGTATCCGATCTAGGATTACATATGTACAGTAAGTGACTCAAATACGATCTTGAAAAAACATCAGATTTGTGGGTTCAGACAGCCCTAAAAAATCTGATCTGTGTCGCATTAAGGGAAAAAAATAGTTTTGAATTGAGTCATTTCAGGCTGGTAATGTAAACATGCACTAAACAAGAACATGCTTAAATGCACTGTACTGTTCCTGCTTGCTGTTAAATGCTATTTCATTACCATTCCCAGCTAAAGGGATGCATTAAGGGGATGGAAACAAACACACATCTTTATGAATAATCCCAGCTTGCAACCTATTCTCAGATGCTGATGGACATGTTTGGCTAACTCCATCACCGTCATTAATAATCGAGTTACCTTAAAGATTTACTGAAGGCCAGGCCAACCTTACAAAAGGCCCACTTACAAGACCAATACGTTTTTTTTTTCCCCATAAAATTTATCATATACGGTTTTATCTTATTGGCATTATTATTAAAGGAGGAAGAAAGCTTAGAGCCCACATTAATGGAATCACTACCAGGTGTCATTAAGGGATGACAGTATTGTGTAAGGAGAATAAATGGGTTACCATTTAAATAGAATATGTTGAAGACATTCAGTCTAGGAAAAAGCAAATGGTGTGTGAACTGGATATTGAAATATATTTCAATTATCAAGATTCATTTTTGCAAAAACATATATACTATATAAATAAAACGAAACAAAAAAACCCTGGGAAAAGGGTTCAGACCATAAAAAGTGAAGATTTTACATATTAGACAGATTTCTTTTTTCTTTACTGTAATGCACACTGCTGACATGCACCTTGTAATAATTATATAGGACTATATTTCTGTACTATATTTCACAGTGGCTCAGTGGTTAGCACTGTCACCTCACACCTCAATTGTTCGGGGGGCCAATCTCATCCCCCCCCCCGAACATGTTTTTCATGTTCTGTCTGTACTTGGCGGGTTTCCTCCCACACTCCAAAGACATACTAGTTATGGTGATTGGCCTAAATAGCATTTCCAAATTAATAGTAGTGTATGTGTAAGAGTATGTGTTTGCTTGTCTTAAGTAATTTAATCATTACAAGTAGGAATTTTCATGCAGCATATGTTAGCAAAACACATGACTTCTATTTAATGCCTAATTTAATTACATTTAATTCAACATTATTTATATAAAGTGTTTAACAATGGATGGAAAAAGCAGCCTTATGGAAAAAATAGTTTCCAGATATAAATGAAAATGTACAAAATATATTGTTGATTTATAAAGACCTACAGATAGCTCAGATTAGTCTTTCCCTAATGAGCAAGCTTTAGTTGAGACAACATGATGAAAAAACCTGAAAGGAACCAGTCTCAAAAGGGAACCCATCCTCATTTGAGTAAACCAGATAAATGCAACCATAAATTACCCCACTCATTAAGTGTGTGTTCTTTGCTCAAAGGTTAAGGTTAACTGTTCCCTGAGGGTACAAAACTCATTCACTGCAATTTCAGTCCTAAAACTATAAACTACTATTTATTCTGTATATAGGGTCGTGGGTAGAGTGAAGCCTATCCCAGGAGACTTAGAGCATGAGGCGAGGTACACCCTGATTGGCAGTTTGGGAATGCCAATTAACCAAATCTGCATATCTCTGGACTGTGGGGAGGAAACCAGAGAACCCAGCAGAAACCCACCAAGCACGGGGAGAACATGTAAACTCCATGCACACTGACCAAGGCAGGATTCAAACCCAGACTCTGGAGGTGCAATGTGACAGTGCTAACCACTAAGCCACCATGCAAAGTGATGGTTTTGAGCTGGATAGGGGTCGGGCACCCAGGGTGTTGGGGAGGCTATTCATTATTCACTGTCTAAAATGTTTTTCAACATTTTAAAGCTAGTGCTTCTATATGACATCAAGACACTTTTGACAAAAGGAGCCTAAAGCAGTTTAAGTATTAAGCAGCTGCGCAACCCCGATTCTGAATATGTGTAATGTTCCTCAGGTAAATATTAATATTATAATGTAAATATCGAAATATCGAAATACAGTATAGTCAGGAATGCACTACGTTTGTTCTACCCAAAGCAAAGCTGTTTGAACATACTGCATGCCATTTTTAATGACCACTAGTAGACGTGTGTGCATGTAATTGTTATCTTGCCTCTCCTCCTAGCTGCCCTAATCAATTAATTTAATGCTTATTAGCAGGACAGGACTACTAAAGCTAAGGAGACACAGTCACACAATGATCGGATGCTGAGTAGCCTTTATTTTCACAATGCTCAGCTCAGGGAGCGTTTAAAAGCTTCTGAGAGGAACCTGAACCAAGCTCAGATAGATTTCCTTTAATAAGTAAAGGGGAAAAGATGAGACAATGCACCCCCCCACACACACACACACACACACACACACACACACACACACACACACACACACTCAAAGCAAAATAAGGTCTAATTTAGTGAAGTCCTAAACACACACACACACACACATACACACACACACACACACACACACACACACACACACTGATGTCCAGAGAAACCAATTCTCTGTTTTTAAAAGGTGGTGAAAAACAGACAGGATAAGCAGGACCACATCAAGATCACTATTGCATTTATATTCTGCATTTGGCAGATGCTTTTATCCACAGTTGTTTACAACCAGGGTGAAATCCAACATTATAGTTCATTAATTCAGTTAAGCAGCAGTGGATTAGTGGATTAGTGAAGGCTTGCTCAAGTGCCCTTGCTGGTAATCTGGTCAGAAATGCAGAACCATAAGCAATGAGGAAGCCACGATACAGCAGGTGGACCATACAGGGTTAGGACCTTGCTGAAGGGACCAGCAGTGGCAGGGTGGTGGAGCTGGGGCTTGAACCATTAACCCTCTGATCAGTGACCCAGAGTTACAGTACCGCTATCGCAATGAGTGGTGTGCTTGTTACCGCTTCACCACACAGGTGGTATAAATGCGATATGGCAGTGGTGGGATTCAAACACATGCCACCAGAGAGACTGGAGCCTACATCCAGACCATTCAGCCACAATTTTAGCTCCTGAGTGGTACAGCAGTAAGCTCACCACTCGAGGAGATTGTGAATGAATGAGTACAGCCATCCATAGCTGTACTCATTCAGGGACAGTGGTAGCTCAGAGGGTTAAGGCTTTGGTTTACTGATCAGAAGGTCAATGGATGAAGCCTGAGTTCCACCAAACTGCCACTGGTCCTTACCCCTGTATGCTCAAAGGGCGCTGTATCATAGCTGAACCATCGCTTATGGTTCAGTATCTACCATTAGAGGCCACTCTCAAGGATGCAATACCAAGCAAGCAAGTAGTATAGCAAGCTAATTGTACTAGATACATCTAGTCATCAGAGGCACCTGTTACTTCAAGCTTGCTTTATCCCATAACATTTCCATACACATTTATTCAGAGCTTATGACATGGCAAGTACTGTACAATATAGGAACATGTTGTTGTGTCTTTGTGTGTTTAAGGATGCAGGGAAAAATCGGACCACAAATGTAAAAAGAAATGAAATAAACAAATAAAATTGATAAAATCCCAGTTCAGTGTCGCCTGCTTCTTTGTGACTAATCCTAACTCTAACTCCAACTTTTTTGTCACATGCATCACTATTGCTGAAATTCCTATTGCCAAATAGGCGTCACGAGTGTAAATGCACACAAAATGCATCCAACTGCTTGTGTAAAAGAGCTGGAGTGAGAATCTCTCTCTCTATGTTTTGACTAAAATGCACAACTTTTGCTGAAAGTGTAAAACACTAGTTTATTCCATCATTAATGTATGCAACACAGCTTGAACTTGAACATATATTTTCTTTTAAAAGAGCCTCAGCTTAAGGTGTTTATGGTGACACTGCTAATAATTAAATCTCCAAATAGATCAAGCATTGCACAATACAGTTTACAAATTTGTTCCTATTATACCTGAAAAGAGTGCAAGGACAAAAAATAGAGAAAGAAATAAAAATAGAAACTCACAGTGGAGAAGTTGTGGGCACCACATGGTTCTCCTCGAAACTTGCAGGCAAGCAGCATGTCATCCAGCTGGTGCCCGAGACGGTCGAGAAACTCCAGGCTGGTTCCGGGGAAGCGGCGTGGTGGGAGAAAGAGCCGAAAGTCAGACAGCTTGCGAAACCAAGCGAGACGCTCATCACGGAGCAGCTCTAGCACTAGCGGGCGTGCTGTCCCATTAGCGTGCAGCAGGCCCAGCCAGTGCCCGGCAAAGTACAGATCACTCTTGGTGAGGTGTGGGAGGCGCACCGGATTGTTGTTGCAGATAGTGATCGTGGGAAAGTCAAGCTGGCGTGCCCATTGCGTATGGACTCGGGTTGCTGTGGGCAAAGCCAGCCAGTGCAGTATACGGTTCGAGGACCATGACAGCAGCATGCCCAGCGCAGTACACAGTGCCAGTGTCCACAGAGCCCGACGAATCGGTGAGGAGGCTGGGGAACAAGCATGGCGCAGGCCATGCAAGCGGGTACGGAGTGCCAGGGGCAAGCGGCGACTGCGGCGATGGGGCACTTGACTGGGCACTGAGGACGAGGACCGGCGAGGGCGCGGGAATTCCCGAGCCATGAATGTCCACAGTGTTGCTAGAGCGGCACAGGGCACGGCTTCATTTTCTAGCCAGGATGCCGTGCCAGGAGAAATCATGGGGCAGCAGACAACAAGCAAGAGGGTGCCCAAGGGATAATAAACCCACAGTACCTAATGCCCAAAAATGACCCTAAAATCTGCTAGTGCTCCGAACTGACATTGTCATTGACTCTGACAGTGGGTTGCCTACTGCTTATAAATTTTATGACATGACCTTTATGCTGCGCCTCTCTCTTTCAGTCTGTAGTGAGAACACCAGCAAGAAAGTCAGACCACACAATTCCAGCTAGAAAAATGCGCTCTGGTCCAGGAGCCGTGTAGAACCTGATGCTGACAATAAGCCGCTGTTATCATCTCTGTATTATTTGTTAATCAATATTAATCTATTGTTTATTACTTTAGCTATTAACATCACACTGACTCTGTGCATGACGCAACAAAGTGCATCCTTGACATTTCATCTAGTGCTCAAATCCACAGACGTAAGAAAAGTAAAAGCTCTTGTATCTAGACTCGGAGGATTCAGCTAATATAGTGACACGGCATGCTCCCTGGCAACACCAACATTCTAACCTATTCCTCTCTCTTTCCCTCTTTCTGTCTCTCTTCCTGCCCTTGTATCTTTCATTCAGTCCCCCTATTTAGCATGTCCTGAGGAACCGTGTCTCTTTTTAACTCTGTTGAAAGACAGTCTGTAGCCTAACATAAACACACAGACACACGGAGATACAAAGACGGACGCAGAGATGGAAAGTTTGAATGAAGGAATGAGAAGGGTGACGGAGACAAAGATGAGGGGAAAGAACAACAACTCAAAGAGCAGAGGAAGAGTGCGCTGCAGAAGGAGTAGTCCAGGCTGTTTTGTCCGTCCGTCTTGTCTGTGAGAGAGATCCTCTGACTGTGCTCCTTGCACTCTCCATCCGTTTCCTACGTGTCCCCCCACAGCTCGACCCACAGTGCCACTTCTGCCGATCTCTGATCCTCACTTAGAGACCCTTAGAGTCCGGCTTCCTCCTGCCGCTCTCGTGTTTGTTTTCTCACTTCCATCTGTGCCATCTGTTTCTCTCTCTCTCTCTCTCTCTTTTCTTTTCTCCTTCAGCACTCTTTATGCACTACCTCTCCTCCGCTCTTCTCTTTCTGCACTCTCCTGTGAGCGAATGAGGACAGCTGCCTGGTGTGAGAGGGGAGGCTGCACTTCATACACACACACACACACATAAACCGCTTGCGGAGAGCTGACCGCTGCTGATGTGAAATCTGCTTGGACACGCTCTCCTTTTGCTTTTTTTCTGTTCTTTACTTCCTCGGCATCATCAACAATCTTCAGTCATGAACATTTTCCACTTGATCATTTCATACTTCAGCACATCACACAGAAATACCAAATTCATCAACTTGCCTTTAAGCCACGCCTCCTTGTCATGTCAATCAAAAAGGAGTCCTGCCTTTCTTTTAAGCTCACTCCGTGCTTTGATGTTTCAAAGCGATGCAAGTGTGTGTTAGTAGCTTGTTTCTTTTCCTCCTGGTGTGCATGTGTGTGTGCGTTCACGTCCTTGCTCTGGTGCTTCAGCGATCCGCTGCTGCCGCTGCACTGTGTTTGGTAATATGTTTTCACTGTTCTTCTCCTCCTCCTGCTCTTGTCCGTGTTCACACTGCAAGCGCTTCTGTCTGTGCCAACTCTCTCTCTCTCTCTCTCTCTCCTTCTCTCTCTCAGTCTCATTCAATCATTCATGTTGTCTGTTCCTCTCTCCCTCCCCCAATTCCTCTTTCCACAGTCCCCTTTTATTCCTGTCCTGTTTTTACCTCTATTTACTTGTTTTTTTTGTGTGTGTGTCTACATACTGTATATTCTTATTGTCCTATTATCTATCCCTACTACCTCTACGAAAACTCATACACGGAAACACAGATGACTTCCACACACAAATGCGCGAAGATAAAAAGTTGAAAGACTATTTTGGTTAAGATGAAGAGAGAAGATCAAAGACAGAGACATTTTAAATATTTAGACACAAGAGCAAGAATGAAAGAAAGTGCCATAGCTTGTGATCTCTTGTTGTATGTGTTCACAATCAATTTTTCATGGTGTACCTACATTTAAAATAAATAAATAAATAAATAAATAAATAATAGATTCTGCTTTCAATGCGTGGCATGCTGTTGCACTCTATTGTAATTCTCATTTTTAATCTATTGATCTGGAAGACACTTTAATCCAATCCGAATCTCAACCTGTTAAGCCTGTTACAATGAAAGAAATAACTATATTTCCAACAATCGACCAGAAGCAAGCAACTATTAAACATACTGGACAGTTGCAGTTCACCTACCCCGATTTTTCTCTTGATGAGCTGTCTATTAAGCTATATTTAAACTGATACGCAATAAGATTAACACCACACAACATTAACACATTAACATTGATTATAAATTATATACCAGTAATCTGGTGACAGCATCAAGGGCACCCAAGGCTCATTTATTCCTGCAGGGATCAAAGAACAGGTGGTCTGGTCCAATCCTACAGAAAAGCCATTGCAGCACAAATCAGTAAAACAAGGTCAATGCTGGATGTGATAGAAAGGTACCAGAACACTCAATGCACCATAGCACACCCCCAGAGGTTTCGTGGAGTCATGATGCTTGGGTGGGGGGGGCGATGGGGGCACAAGGGGAACCTACAGAATGCATTTAAATTAACAGCATTTGGCATCGACTTACATTTTATCTCAATATACACCCACTCACAAAAGTAAGTACACCCCTCTAATTTCAGCAAACATAACAGTGCTCACACAAAATATTAACAATTTGGACACAGTTTTAACATGTTGAGTTATTGTTAGAGGACAGTAAATCTGTACTGTTATACAAGCTAAACGTTGACTACTCTAAACTTTACACTGACTTTTTCTGACAAGAAAGAAACAGTCAGTGTTTGGATGGCTACTTTTACCTACATAACAGATCATCAAAGGTCTACCCTCCTCTCTCACTCTGATCGGGCCAGATCGGGTCAGACTGTTCAGACTGTTGTGTTTTTCCATTATGCATTTTTTTATCCTGACAGGCTATTATTCTGATTATTAGTGAAATATTACGGTCCATGTTTATGCACCTAATATCTTGTTAGGAAATAGTATCATGTTTTTGATTCATTAAGTCATAAGCCCTGATATATGTGTTTTGCAGTATTTTCTTAAAGTTACGATCCTCTAAGGATCTCTCCAGAACAGGCACACCGTTCAAGGTTACCACCATTTTTAACCACCATATGACACTCTGTATTTAAATCATCCACAGAGAAATTATCTGGATGAGGCACGGTCATAGAGGGGGAACAGAAATGTCAAACAACACTTAATCTGCTGTATGCAGCTCATCTAACACTTAATCATAACCAACAAACATTACATAAATTATATACATGGGGGAAAAGATCCTCTTCAATAATAACACATTTTATAATTTAAAGTTGCACATTTTTTTAAATTTCTTTAGAGTATGTTGTTTTTAATAATTATCAAATCATATCAGTAAATATTTGCGCAATAAGGCTGATTTTATTGTTGGAAAAAAATGCCTTTCCCTTTTCGTTAAGCCACTTTGAATTCCAAGTTTGGCATTTTTTAATCTTTAACTGTGAAAAATCTGAATCAATTGATTTCCAATGCTTTCATTTCATCTTTATTGGAACACATTAAAAGGAGACAAGGCATATGACCAGATTCGTTTAGTACAGTACATAGCTCCTTAATAAAAAGACACAAGTAGAAAGCAGATAAAGGGCCTTGCCAAGCAGCAGTGTATTGACAAAACTCGTGGCCATGATTCATTTTCCAGTCTTAGGTTCCCTTCGGGATTCTGGATAGACAGTTTCTGGAATAAACTGTCACAATCTCCACTCTGATTTGGACTAACTTATCATGACAGATGACACAGAACACACTTGAGCATAATGTGATTAAAACTGAGAGGTGACTTAAGTAAGCCAAAAGTTCTAAACCAAACGCTTAGATATCAAGACAGAACAATGCATACAAGTATGTTTGCAAGACACAAAAGCCCTTAGCAAAATGAAGTCAATGCAAAGTCTGGTAAGCAAATCCACAGAAGATGAACAAGTGCCATGGTTCACCGAGTACGTACAACCACCTGGTAAGTGGTTCACAAGAGCATTGCTGATTAATTATTGCACAAAATTAAGTGTTTCACAAATGAGTAACTCTACACTCTATAAACAAATTGGTATTTCCATCCACCAGGCAAATTCAAAGTGCAAATATTATGCCAACATAAAACAAGCCAAACCTTGATCCAAGACATTGGCAGAAGAATTGGCATGAAAATATCGAGCTTAAGCAAAAAGCAAGATTATTCCTCTGACCCTCCAGGCAGCCCCACATGGAGTAATAATTTGTGGAGCAGTTAATAGTAATGGTAAATAATGACCAAAAAGGAAGCAAGTTTCCAAGGGCAAACTGTGGGGCCTGAAGACCTACAGTAATCTATGCAGCGCCTACACTGGTAGGCTACGTACATGTCATTGCATACATTTATATTTGTGTACTGGTGTGTTTGTGCCACCATGCAATTACACCACCAAATTGCACAAATCCACAAATTACTTGAATAAAAGTAAACATACCATACAGTAGATCAAACATTACTCAAGTGCAGTAGAAGCACAGGTACCTTTTGTAGTATGTACTGGAGAAAAAGTAAAATGTATCTTTTAAGAACTACTCAAGTAAAGTACAGATAAGAGACATATGTACTTAAGTATAGTAACAAAGTAAATACCTTTCATCTCTGTTCATATTAACATGTTTAAAGCATTTCAAAGATATACAAGGTTGTGTTTGACAGACAAAACCTGAAGTATATCCGCATATCTTAGTACAGCTTCAAAATAACCTATATTAATTCAAAGCAATTTATGTGAGTGTGTGAGAGAGAGAGAGAGAGAGAGAGAGAGAGAGAGAGAGAGAGAGACTGGCAGGGCAATAATCAGTTATGCATCTTTTAATAATCCATGCACACAGTTTATTAAACCAAGAGCATGAATTAAGCAATCTGTATTCAGCAGTTCAGTTTATTAATCTGTGGCTTGCTACCAGGTGGACCAATCACAGATGTTGCGGTCTACATCACCTTGACGTGTAGTAATTTTTCTGCGGGGATGCACGCAGACGCATCAATCAACCTTGATATTATAACAGCAGGAGTGCTGTGATCCATGATATTTCCACATTTCTTTTGACATACATTTATTGCCTTGATTTTGTGAGCTTAGATACGAGTAAAAAGTGAAAATAAATTGAATTATTCGAAAATAAATAACAATTGCAAATATGATGGAGTCAACTACAGAGATGGTAGATTTGTCACAAAGTCCAAGATGCTGTGGTGATATGATTGGAATGATATTGGTAGGGTTTACAGTAGAAATGCTGGGGCATGAATGAAAGCTTTTTGGGCTTTGCAGATGGAACATATCCTCTTTCAGGTACTGCAAGACCACCAGAAGCAATGCAGGACATTTTGGATATTGCCAGGCTTGGAATTATACACTATGTTTATCTTTTTAAAAATACATTTCAGTGGTTTAAGATACAAGAAAATATATATTTTACTAAATGCAAAACATCAGCACACCAGTGACAGTCTGGAACCGGCAAGTAGATTTGGAGGATGTTGAAAGAACCTCAGATGGACATTTGATTACTTATTTGCAGTTGTTTTGAGCCTTCAATATTTAATACAAGAGTGAGCCCTCCATCTGTCTTATGAACAATGAAAAAGCCATCCATTCTGAATTGCCTCACTAATATTGTCTTTCAAAGCTTTTGTGTATGGAGAGTTGTACTGTAGTGATGTGGTAGTGGCATTATTGTTGGCATTTGTTGAGAAGGTCCTGATTGGTGAGTTTGTGTCAGCTTGTGTTGGTCTTGCTCAAATATCCTCCAACATTCTGACCCATACAGCAGAAAAAAGCAGTACACCACTATATTAAAGTTTGAGCTTGGTGTGTATAGTGTGCTGTCTTGCTCTCTAGACAGTTCTATTCTGGAGACCCAGACAGTCTATTCTGGACGTCTTTTTAGGCACCAGTTGTTACAATGCTGCCGAGATATGTACTGTAAACTTGTTGGTGAATGGTAGACATTGTGCCTTCAGTTAGACTGGTATTAGTCTGTCTAAATTCAAAGTCATGACCTCGGGTTTTTCTCAATCTGCCCTGAATATTTCTGACATGTGTTGATCTTATCCTGCATACTGTATGTTGGTGAATGTTTGTGAGAGCATGACAATGTAAGAACACAGCCATCAAATTGCTTGTCTTCCTGCAGAGCAAAACCCCAAGCATATCACAAATATGAGGTGTTTTACCCCTGATGGAGCGAGCAAAGGCGTATCGATGTGCGCATGCCTGCCGTTGTGGTGGACAAATGTGTCCACATTAGAGTCAGATAAAAGTCACTTGTAATTATGAACATGAACTGTTACGACATGCTAATTTGATTAGACCACAAAAATCAGAATTGATCAATGTGGCTTGTAAACTGATCATAGCGTAATGGGTCATGATAAAACACTAGACCTGAAAGCAAACAGTCACATATTATTTATTCAAGTGGTTCAAGAAGAGCTTTCCAGGTTTTTGAAAACCTCTTCATTTCTATCACAATCTAAGAACAAAAGCTGATGCGTTTCTTAGGATAAGGAATCTCGGGATTGTGCAACAGTTCATCAAAAAAACAGGATGTATACCGCACAACCCCCCCAAAAAAGGGGTCCTGCAGTATTATTAAGGTGAGATATACTGAGAAAGCAATCAACTGCAACTTTCAACTCCTTGCAGAGCCGTTTAAATATAAATTGGACCACTAGGATTATTGTAAATTCCTTCCTCTGTGAACTTCACTTATTCCTAAACCTCTCCTCCAGAGAACGCGTTGAGGCACTCGAAAGCAAAACCAACAGCTACCGGATTCTTTCCACAACGACCTGAAAAAAACACCCCAATTCAGGTGAAGCATTGAGGTGTAATGACTTCTGATGCATCTTGCACTTATCAAGCCTGCATTACAGAACTGACAGAACTTTACCCGAGTTCACTTCAAACACAAACATTAATATACTGTGAAATGTCTCATGCCCACCGTTGTTCCCTGTCTTCTTATGCCTAATGCATGTATATACCTCCCTGTTATGTTCTTTGCTTCGTTTTGTACATTAATCCAATCGATGAAATGACTGGGCCAGTAAAGTCTATGCACTTAAGATACATTTGCTATTCGAAATTGCTTCATACTAAAGCTAAATGGCTGCCTAAATTCTTATCCCAATAACCTGAAATTCACTCTTGACTGATGAATACAGGTATGTTACTGTATGTATTGCATTGCCTTGTCCTGGCACTACAGGACAAGGCAATGCAAAATCAATCGAGAATCCAGGATTAACAAGAGAAGAACAAAATATATTACGCCAATTACTGGCAAAGCTCATTAGCAGTGCGTGAGAGTGTAATGTGTTTTGTGTGAATAAATGTCTTACATTTAAAGTCTGTGCAGAGCTGGGTTGCGGAATGGTAATTACACAAAAAGCACAAGCCAGTGCCAGTAATGAAAGCATGTATGAGGTTATAGATCAACTGAATTGTCTTTGGATTGAACAAAAATGCTGCAGGACATTTTAGGCAACAATAGGCTCCAAGGTTGCTGCGCTGCTTCGTGTTTTTCTAAGGATAGACAGTTTACAAATCAAAATAATATCATATCACATTGATGCCTTCTTTTCTTCTTTGATAACATGTTCAATAAAAATTGTGAAAGAGTGGTCCTGGGGAGGGGTTGTTGGAAAAGATAATAAGACAATCAGCTTTTAACAACATAGACAACATACACTGCCTGGACATAACATAAGTTGGTAGTTTAGAAGGGACAACTTATTGGCCAGTATCAAGAAACTAAATCAATTAAGCAGATTTGCAATCAATTGAACTTGGGATCGGCGGCACGGTGGTGTAGTGGTTAGCACTGTCACCTTGCACCCCCAGGGTCTGGGTTCGATTCCCGGCCAGGCTCGATTTCCGTCTCTGCGTGCATGGAGTTTGCATGTTCTCCCCGTGCTTGGTGGGTTTCCTCCGG
>JAQMYL010000008.1:5540192-5556777 GCA_030014365.1 Clarias pachynema | reverse complement strand
ATAGGCTCCAGGCCCCCGCGACCCTGAATACAAGGATAAAGCGGTATAGAAGATGAATGAATGAATGAATGAATGAACTTGGGATAAGACCTGTGCAATACATTATTCGAACCTGGAAGGATAGTACTGATCAGCCAACTTTGTGGAAGAAAAGATCAGGATTAGAGATTACTTAAAAGCTTGGTGAAGTTTCATCATAAACACAATTTACAGTAGAAATCATAGCTATGTTGAATGGCGGAAGTAAGAGCACAATGTGATGAGAACTTACAGGATTGGAACTAAACAGCTGTGTTTCCATAAAAAAAACAACACTTGTTAGGAAGATTAATCAGACAATAAACATAAAGATTCAACTTTGGAGCAATGGAAAAAGGTCATGTAGTCTGATGAGTCAAGATTGACCCTATTCTGAAGTACCTGGTGTGTCAGGGTAAGAAGGGAAGCACATGGAGCGATGCACCCATCATGCATAGTGTCAGCTGTGCAAGCCTCTGAAGGCAGTGTTATGATCTGGGGTTGCTTTAGTTGCTCAGGTCTAGGCTCACAACGTTATGAGACAATAAGATAAATTCAGCTGACAACCTTAATGTACTGAATGTACTGATCACATCGATGCATTTCTTCTTCTTTGATAGCATGTTCCCAGATATAAATGATGAAAAAGTGGTTCTTGGAGCATGAGGAATCATTTTCACATCGGCCACCATGTTCAGAGTGAAAGGTGGTCAAATTAGAGTGACTTATTTATTGATTGATTGAAAGGCAGAGGTTAAAAAGAATAAATAAACTAATAAAGGGTGCATGCATACTGTAGATGAAACCATTTAGAAAAAAATGCATGAGTCAGGAGACAAAAACAGAACCAAAATGATAATGGGCTGGAGCGCAATCAGAATCAACAGTACAGACATGAAAATTGGCGTTTACCACACATGCAACAAACTCACAGCTGGTTACACAATGATAATGTCCATGCTAAATTACTAAATTGCTTCACTTGTGCGTTTTCATTTACATAAAGGAACAGCACTAATATCGCCATCGATGGTTAAAGAGCTTGTCTTTACATGGGTGATTATAGCTGTTATGTGCATATGTATCGCTGCAATTTAACGAGACATAATTTATGATGCCATGCTTTTTTTTTTTCCACTTTATATATGGCTACAGTACAGTAAATGAGCATTATAATTAGAAATGTCAATATTTGTCTGCTGGTTTGCTGGGAAATAGCAATCTCAATTTCGTTTGCATTTAATGTGCATTTGGATAAAACTGCTACAGTATAAAGGTCTTTTGTGTGCACAGGGATGCAGCATTTTATTGGGCTCTTCAAAAATAGTGCTAGCAGAGATCAACTCAAATTGCTGAAGGCAAATTAACTTGACTGGTGATCCGCTCATCACTCACACCAAAGGTGTTTTTAAAAAAAATTCCAGTGGCTTTTAAAAATCTGTGCTTAAAGCTATGTGAGTCAAAGCTTCATGCAAGACATCATCAAATATATATCCTTAGATGTACTTTTGTTTTCGGGAATAGAATTCGACTTTATATTTTAACCTGACCCCCTACTGAGCTCCTCATAATCAGTTTACCCGTGATTACCCTTCTACCACTAGGGGGCTGTGCATATATCTTTCCATACCGACAATGAGGACTTGAATCATTTATGTGCTTCTGTGCAGTTTCCAATGCAGGTTTGTTCTGTCTGGTCACCTGATGGCAGTTTTAAGACTTTAACTTGTCTCCCAGTCTTCAAAAACCCACACAGTTGGTATAAGAAAAAGTTGCCCCTACAGCTCTATAACCCCGAGTATTCACACTCCGCACTCTAAAATACCACTTTGCATTTATCCTTTGTTTCTCCCCTGATTCTAACAAACTTCTCTTGATTTCTAGATTTATACCGTAGCTCCCTCTGGTTCTTTTGATTTTCTTCCCCCGTGTTTTGTTTCTTTTATATAAGCTAGTGCGTGCCTGCCTTCCGGTCCCCTGACCCCTTATATGGTGTCTTCAAAAAACACACTCTAAAACCCTCTTCTGCACTCGCATGATTGTGTCTGTACTAATCCTGCGCAAATGCAGAGAAGGAGTGTGAAGATTACAGATAGGTAGATAGCTCTGCTAGCAAAGTGCTTCTTCCACAGACATTTACAGTGCATACAAAAATGCACATGTAGAGAAACAGTTCAGAGATAAAAAGGAAACTCAGCATTACATAAAGTGGAGACTGTGATGGAAGCACTTTTGGCAAGAGAACATGTCTGATAATGTTGCGTCATCTTAAACGACACTTTGTCTCCTTTAGAAATTGCTTCTAAGTCGCTCTGAATCGCCTCTAAACCGCCTGTGTTGTTCTGTTCATACTGTAGTTAATGCAAGCTTTGAAAATACCAAGCTTACAGCACAAGGCTGAATCCCAAATCCCTTTTCTAGACCCTGATGAAGGGCACTACTTCTTGGTGTGTGGAACAATGGATTGTCCACCATAAATAGTGCGCAAGCTTTGCATTTTATATTTTTTTTAGGATTCAACTCCAGATGTTAGCTGATATTCTAAAGTGGAATATGTGAAAATATAAAGATAAACCTTTTGCCCACCTCAATCCTTTATTCTCCTCACTATTTGGCTACATAATGTATTACTTGTAAGAATGTAAACACCTGTCTGTGTCATAAATGCTGTTGGTAGATCTATTGTATAAAAGTAACATCACACTCGAGGTCGTGCTGTTGTTCTGAATATCAGCACAGCTGTGATAGTGTCCGGTGCTGATATTCAGGACGACAGCATGACCAGGAACACGACAATTATACATCCATCCATCTAGGAACCTCTGTAGTGCAAATAGGGACTGTGGAGGCCAATGGTGACCATTGTATTGATTCCCATTTTTATGTCCATGGAGTCAAAAAATTTATTATAAAATAATAAATATAGATAAATATATCTTTAATATAGCGTATATACAGTAATAGAATATAATAGAATAAATTATTAGATAAAATTAGAACTTAACTCATCAATTGATGTCAAAATCATTCCTTTTGCTCCTGCATTTGCATATTGCATCAAATGGCACATCAGCTGCAGAAAACAGTCTTACTCTCTAATTTTTACAGAATCCTCAGAGTTAAGGTGCCGAAGAAGGGAAAAACGTGTTAATGTGTTAACATGGTGATATGCCACCTACTGATCTACCCTGTATCCATTTCCAGGAACTCCTAAACAAGTGTGTGTGTGTGTGTGTGTGTGTGTGTGTGTGTGTGTGTGTGTGTGTGTGTGCATGCACCATAGGGTGTTAGTTGCCTGCTGATTGGCTTACTTCCAACTAATTGAGATGGATCACTAATTAGAAATAAAGAACCCAAAGGAGCTGGTCATTCCCACATGAGAAGCTAGAGCTGATGACCTGTAACACCACGACTCGAGAGAATCCCATCCTTCACCTCCTTAATCCATTTAATTACTGTACCTCATTATCATCCGCTCCTTCCAAAAAACAAACCAAAAACAAATAGCATGCTGTCTAAAACGTCTAAACGTTTCGTTTACTGACATATGTTCTCTCTCAGGGGCACACAGCAGTACTGTAACCCGAAGAGTCAAAAATAAACCTGATTAAAGCCGTCGCAGTAAGTTTGTTACGAAGGATGTTTTTATCATCACTTCACATGACAGAGAACGTCTTGTGCAAAAGTAATTCCTTTCCATTTATCATCTTGAGCACCTGGAGTAGATGGGTTCCCAGCCACCTTAATACAGTCTAATGAAAGCACCTGATGTCTGAAATAAACAGCACCTGCACACATGGCAGGAACGAACAGTGCTAGCAAAAAAAAAGTGAGACTAGAAGGTAATTACATGAAGTATGTGTTAATGTAATCAACAGTTTTTACAGTGTTTATCTACATCTCTATCTTGATTATGTATATGCCAAAGGGAACTACTTGGTATGTAAGTTTATTCCAATTAATTCACAAGCTGTTATTACAGATTTCTAATACAGGGATATACTGTATATATTTTTTGCTTTCTGGTTCCTCTGTAACTTGACAAAATGGGAAGGAAAATGTGATATTTGTGACATACACTATATATATTGGATCCCTGACGCTCACCGTGCTTGGTGGTGTTCTGAGTGTTCCAGAAACTGCTGATCTCCGGGGATTTTCATACAGAACAGTCTCTGGAGTTTCTACAGAATGGCACAAGAAACTAAAGCCTTGCAGTGAGTGGCAGGTCTGTCAGTGTAAATCCCTTGTTTATGAGAGAGGTCAGAGGGAAATGGTCAGAATGGTTCGAACTGACAGCAAAGCCACAGTACAACGAATTCCCTTTTTTTTCTTTTTTCATGTCTCTTTGTCTCTCCATGACTGCATCTCCTGACAGCTGTATCATTACGGCATCTCACAGTCACACTCGCATGCTATTTTATCATGAAAACCAAGCATGGAGCACTCAGAAGGCTTATTGCAGCACGGGCTAAAAGCTGTAGCTCTTTATACCTATGAATTACATTCAAATGTAGCTTCTCTTTTATTCGCATACATTGCATCTACCTCACAGACTGTTTTAGCCTTTCCCATGTGCAAAAGAAAAATTGTAAAAGGGGAACAATTTCCTCTGCAGCAGCTTGGATATACTGTAGTCTTTGTGACCAAAAGTATGTAGATAGTAGGTGCAGATAGTGAGTTGTTCCCCCAATGCTGTTAGAACACGCTTGAGGAGGGAAACGTTTCACTAGAATTTGAAACATGGCTTTCAGGATTTGTGTTGAGCCACAGGAGCATTAATAGGTCCCGCACTAATGCCAGGAGAGGAAGGCTGATGTGAAGTTGGAGTTCCAAATCATCCCGAAGGTGTTCAGTGAGATTGAGGTCACGGCTCTCTGCAGAATACTCGAGTTCTTCCACACCAACCTCGGCAAACTTTATGGATTTTACTTTGTCCACTGGGGCATGGTCATGTTGGAACAGGTCTGGTATAAGGCCACTAAGACAAAATTTTGCTTCCTATCACGTGTTTGGGGAAAGTTCACATATGAATGGACAGGCCTTCACATGAAGAGTTTCATAAAAAAACATGATAAACAGTTTACAGACGTCATGTTGGCAATTCTTTTCTCTGGCACACAAGCAGTGGTGGACAAATGACACAAACCTATGTACTAAAAAGTAGAGATATCCCAGGTAAAATGCTACTTAAGTAAAAGTAAAAGTCCACCATTTACTATTTGTCTACTTGAGAAAAAGTACAAAAGCACTATAAATTTACATAAGCATCAAAAGTACTGAACTTTGTGTACCTGTAGCATTTTAGCTATAGTAAAATATAAAAAATGTATAATGGGGGGATTGGGAATTGAGTTTTAACACCCTATTGAAAACAAACTAATACATAAATAAGCAAATAAATAAATGTTTCTCAATACTGTAAAAATGGAGTCATCTCATTATTCTGTCAAACTGTTCTGCATCCTCTCAGCTATGTAATGTTTCTTTCGTCATTTTCTTGCTCTCCCAAAGAGTGCAAATAATTCTGTAGGTGAAAAAAAAAAAACATATTTCTTTTTCTGTCTATCTATTTTGGAACATGCACAAAGGCGCAAACAGAATAAGACGAACATGACTAATCATGGCACAGACAGCCACATATGAAAAGACAGCTCTGTTACATGTGTCAAATCCAAAACAAGGGCAGTCTTTTCATAAGTTCTACTCATAAGAGAGAAAAAAGCTGTTTTAACATGAGAAGAAAGTAATAAGTTGTACATTTTAAGTAAATTTCTTGAAAGAAAAAGTCGGTTCAACAATGAAACAGCTGAGTAGTAGGAAGAGGAAAGAAAAGGAATGTGCTGTATATAAGTTCCAGGTAAAATAGAAGTTTCTTGAAGTTCAAGATACACCTCTGCAGTCTTATAAAAACTTTATATTTCTTCTTCTTTAGAGGAAAAACCATAGACCCATTAATTGAGAGACTGTTGGAAAAGGATTTCCTTTTCCTGGCTCATCCAGTAAAAAGAAATAATAATAATAATAATAGATGATTTCTGGAGAATTTGTGAAGTAGGGGCTGAAAGACTGAAAGTTTAAGTGCTTTTCATGGCAAAATGGTGAAAAATAAGTATTAATACTGGGTATGAGTTCAGTGAGTGTTTGAGTAAGTGTGTGTAAATGGAACGGCATGGCTTATCCCGGTCACATTAACAACAGGCCTGATCATAACATGACCCCTTGGCATGGCCTTCAATATGGAGTCAGTCCTTTAATTCTGAGCCAAATATCTCGGGAACCCTTGGTGTTAATGCATTACTTTTATACTCTTTAAAGGAGAAGACCAGGCTGTATGTTGATCCAAGTCGTGTTGGGGTTCATACTAAATTAAACATGAATTGGCAGTTTAGAAATGGATGTTGTTTTTTGCTGACTCACTGTCTCTGCACTTTAAAACCCCATTCATTTTCAATAGAGTTCAAGGACGGATTTGGAGTGGTTAATTATTTGTGATGAGCTGCATGCTTTCTGAGACGTTGAACATCATGTCTTGTCCTCCAATATGACCAAAAATGAGCGAGCTAGGGCCGCAGTAGCAAAAGGGTTTCAATGCAGGTCACTTTTTTTCTATAGCACTTATAATGATTTAATATGTTTTATTGATCGAAACAAGGCCGCGTTACATGTTATCCGAATTGTATAAACAAGAATGTTGGAAAAAGGTAATCTGTTCAATCCATTTAAAAAGTAATACAGACCATTCCCAGACAAGAGCCCTACTCCTGACCCACAGTAATTGGCAAAGTTTGGGGGACAAAACCTTACTAACAAATAAAATTGAATCTCACTCACTCGCTCACTCATCATCTATACCACTTAATCCTGTATACAGGGTTACATGGGACCTGGAGCCCATTCCAGGAGACTTAGGGCACGAGGTGGGGTACACCCTGGACGGAGTGCCAATCTATCGCTGGGCATACATACACACACACACACACACACACACACACACTACATGCAATTGGGGAATGCCTATTATCGTAATCTGTCTGTCATTAGACTGTGGGAGGAAACCAAAGTACCCGGAGGAAACCCACCAAGCACGGGGAGAACATTCGAATTTCATACAGACAGACGTGAGGTGGGAATCGAACTCGGAACCTGGAGGTTCAAGGTGCAAGGCGATAGTGCTAATCATTAAGTCACCAAAATTTTGAATCCTTAATCTAAAAAATTTACATTTTTTTTCAATTAGGTTTAACTTTAAAATATGCTAAACTAATATTACTTCTAAGAACATAGTCAAAAAAATATATACCTGAAAGAAAAATGCATTTTGAAAGAAAAGATTTTAAGAAATAAAAATATAATATAATATAATATAATATAATATAATATAATATAATATAATATAATGTTTTATCGCAGGACCGATCAAATAAGAATTATTAAGAGCATCAAAGTTTCTTATTCTTGTTCTTCTTCTTTCTACCACTACATAGAGGAAGTATGTTGTCTTCTTGTGCTATTCTACAAGCATTTATGTATTATCACCCTCCCCCACCCTTATTTTTTAGTAAATGATCTCCAGGGGTGCACTGATTACTTTAAACATTTTGCTCATTTTCAGAAGGTAAAGCCTTAATCTGTCAACAAACAAAAACAAACACAGCAGTCATAATTATCTAATTACGATCCTGCTGAGTCTAAGGATGAGATGTAATGGCTTTAAGATGATGAAAACAGTAGAAGCTGATGATCTGTGTAAGTGTCTGGTTACATAGGTAAGAATCTTGCTGTTTGATTTATGAAGTTATGTCAGCACATGTACAACACATTTGAACATAAAAACATATATGCTATACATTTTTCACATACTTACATGGTTTTTTTTTCTGCCACATTTTATATTAAATTAGTCTATTATAACATTACTTTCATAGAATTACAATGAATTTATGTGTAAAAAAAAGTTCATACCGACAATATACACAAGCTTTACTATTTATAACCGCATACAACCATTTATGCTCAGTGAAATATTTAATATTTAACTAAAGTTTACACTGGGTCTAATTACACTCACTAGTTACCATGGATTCATTAAATACATTAAATAATACAATTATCAAGACCCCAGAACATTATTAGAGATTGTTGTCAGAATTACAGAAGCACATTAAGTAATGAATAGGCAGACTGGAATGTGCTCTACATCTCATAATTGTTTACTAGTTATATATAAATACAGTATATAAGATGTTTAATAAGTGGAAGAAAAACCTGGTGCTTGTAACATCCTTGTTAGATTGCCAACTGAAATAAACAACTGAAAACGTTGATGCATGAGCACGGGGTTAAGCGATGCAATGTCTTACAGTGTCAACGTTATTACCTTCGCAGTGATTGGTGGCTGATCAATCATGCTGATGATTGGCGCTAGCTAGTGTAAAGCATGCATGTCATTAAAGTGGGGATATTGTGTACAGCAGGGGGGAAATCACTCACTAATAGATCGATGGGTAGTTGTTACTAGGTGAATGTATACGTGTGTAGGTGTGGATGTGTTTCATTGATGGGCATGCCTGTTGGCTAATATGCCCAGTAACAATTCTGTCCGGTGCCTACAAATCAAGTGAAGCAGCTTTCCTTTACAAGAGTGGAAGTAAGAAATTTTCTAAAAGAACTAAAATGAGATCTCTAGATTGCAGTTCAAGGCAATTTTTTTTGTATTTCTGTTTTAATCACATAATCTCATTTACAATAGGTGTGGGTTCATGCTCATCTGTTCGATGTTAAGCATTTAATTAGTTTGCCTATTTATTCCCTGCTGTTATTCTGTGCTTCATTACAATATCGTATCATGAATTTCTGTACTGTTAAGTTAAGAGGTCTAGTTTTTCTTCTACACCTTTCTGGTTCCCCGTATATCTGAATAATCATTCCTAATAAAGAATTCACTAAATTTATGAGCTTGCATCCTGCCATCAATCAGCATACCACTTCTTCCACAAAAAAAAAAAAAAAAAAAAAATGTTTTATGGTATGTTTTAATGCTCATAGTGGAGAGTGCTGGTCTAATATATCACATTAGTGTTCACTTTCATTAGGCTTTGAAGGTCATAGTATTTGAATTATGTTGTTTTCATCCTCCAAATTATTCAATAAGCCCTCAAGTCGTGTGATTGGAAATGGAGTCGTCATGGCGACAACACCACTTATATCAGGATAGACTTAATTAATTAATTTATTGATTGATTGATTTATTCTAATCAAAGGATAAAGAAGAGCATTCACAGGTTTTGAAGAAGTGATACTTACTTGTATGGCCAAGCCAAGCCATTCCAGGAGACTATACAGCATACCAGAACTAATTGTTTTTCTTCTGATATTGATGTATATTAAAAGAAAAAAGATATCGTTTGTGATCCATCACAATATTAAGGTATAAAGTCCCACCAGTTTGTTTTGCGCTATGGTCAATAGAGTGCAGCAGGTGAAATTTATCTTCGATTTCGACAAACCTCAGTTAATAAATGCTTTAACTTCTTGATACTGAAAAAGTTTTAATTCTAAGCATTGTTTTAAAGCACTTAATGAACCTTATCCAAGCTGTTTACTCCAAAAAATGCTTTAAAATCGCACTACTGGTAAAGTTATTTTTAGGGGTGGCAGGGGAATCCTGGTGCCAAAATGCGGTTCCCGAGGGTTCCCTCCTCCTTACTACTGTATGACACAGAATCTTCATATAAATATGCTAGAAATGTAAAAAAAACATTTCCATGGCCCTCCTTGTAAACCAAAAAACAACTTAATACCTGATTTTATGCGATTCTGTCATTTTTGACCATCATGTCTCATCACATGGAGGAACAAACAGACAAAGCAACTGTGAGCACTAAGCCTAGATTGAAGACTCTGCAAGTTTTAAAAAACAAAAGCCACTAAAATCAAGAAGAATGACAAAGCATGAGATGTGGGCCAGGAAACAAGCAAAAACAAAAAAGCACGATGTGATCATTAAAGCAAAACACTACTTGTCAAAGCAGGGACCGTGCAAATTCTTTTTTTTTTTTTCATTTTGTTTCCCTCCAGGTGCGAGACATCTAGGTATGGCTGACATCTTACTAAAGAATACCAGTGAGAGTATCAGTGATATGGCCAAATGTTTATCTCTGCAAATGCATCACATCCACGATGCACTCCAAGTCAACCCACGTCAGCAGTGGAGGAGCAGAATGCCTGGCAGGGTTTAATCTCAAAGGCAGCATTCAATGACAGGAGGTATCTTTTCAAGCCATGCTGTGTCACATTGAGATGAGTAAGGAGAGCAGAGTGAGCGAATAACACAAGGGAAGAAGACAAAGAAAAACATGGAAACACGCTTCGTGGCACATGTTGAAGTGCTTTCGTTTCAGGACCACTATGCAGCTATTATTAAATACATTAAGATGACTCACAAAAAAAGAAATAATGAAATAAACCTTCAATCAAATCATTCTGCCTGCTTATTTAGAGCCTGGAATAGCATTACAGAATACTTAAACAGGAAGAATAAAACATTCCCTGCTGTTTTTTTTTTTCTTTTTCATTTTTGTATTGACCAAGGGTTTAAACAATCAAATCAGATTTCCCTCCGGTTGTGACCTCATATACCAAAAGACCCTCCCCTTCTCTCAATGCTCATCTCCACCCAGTCATGTCAGCTCTACAGGGCTCTGTGTGGCATTTTAAGAGCTACAATAAATAAGACTAGGCTAGTAGGGAGCAGCCAACTTCGTAATGGTTAATCTAATTTTCTTTAGCTCTTAAGAAGGGCAACCCATTACATAATATCACCCATTAGTAGATCGCATATAACCACTAACAGCTAAACTAGCCTTCTTCAACTAGTCAGGTTCATATCAACTTCCTATCAATAAAGTTCATATCAACTTTATATCACTAAAATTTTGAGGATGGCATCATGAATTATGAATATTACATGGAACAATGGGTGGGAATTGCTTGGTAAGGGGCTGAAAATGGGCATTTGTTCTGATTGGAGTGGAAAATGCATTTCGTCAAAGGTGCATTCAAGCGAGTTCATTTAAAGCTACAGAAATGAAATACTGTAGCATGTTTGGCAAAAAAAGTGAAACAAAAAAAATAATCAAGCAGTCAAAATGCAGGATCTGAGTTGTATTTCAGCTGGAATATTAACAGACATGTTTTGGAGATGAATGACGTCTCTGTGGTTCACACCAGGGGATAAAACCAATTCACATATTTATAAGGTTTCATACTACTGTATAACCATGTTATCCATTGCATAGGCGGTGCTATTAAAAAAGAATATACTTTTCTTTACATAAAGAAGCTTTCTGAGAGACTAAACTATGTCTACAAATACCATAATTAAAACCCTCAAATAAACCAAGGATTAAAAATATTAAGTTTATTATGCTACTGAAACCTATTACTTTTTAAAGTATCTAATTACATTACAAAATTACTTTAAAAGTTCTTTAAAAAGTAATCAGTTACATTACATTATTCCTCATGCATGTTGTTTTAGTCAAGACCTTTATAATTATTTTACCCTCATTACTCAGCAAAGTTTAGCCCATAGTCTGTTAACTACTAATACCCCTATCTCACCTACGTACGTGGTTTAAGTACGGTTCATCATGATTCACTGCGAGTTTTGGCGCTGTGATTAGGTTTCCTTTGTTCTGTGCATCGGTCCTCACATCTTCAAACCACATAAGTGAGATAGGGGTATAACATCAAGAATAACAGAAGGGGGGGCGGTTAGTGGGCGGGGCTTGTAGGACAACTTTCACACACGCACACTAACGAATTGGGAATGACTGCTGTCTGGCTCACGAATTACATAAATTGTAAAATAACTAAATAACTGAGTACTTAAATGGCAGACCTAAAGTGTTAGATTACTCGCTATATCAAAAAAGTAATCCCAACAGTCCCAAATCTCAAAAGTTACAGTACACCCAACACTGGTAATGACTAATCACTGACTTCAAAGGTGTGAAATGTTCTTCAATGGAATTAACTCAATTTTCTCTAAAATGATATCAGTTGTAGGTCAGTTAAAGCCAACTAACTACATGATGTATGCTAAGGACTATGGATGTAAAATTTGATGTAATAAATTTAGGAATGCTCCAAGTCATCCACTGAAATTTTTCACTTGCTTTGAAAAAGTTCAAAATGCTTTCACTGTAAAGGCTGCAAAGCCAAGATTTGGCAAAAAGTCCTGCTTCCAAGAGGTCATTGAATTAGCAGTGTGGAAACCCACAGCTCCACGCACATGCATAAAAGATGAAATGAGGCATGAAATCATATTCCTGTAATAGTTCCACCTCCACAGTGTGTTTCCATGAAGCTGCTCCCAAAACGTACTCGATGTTTACGCCAAGCTCACACCCATGGTATCTAGTAAGCAGAGCCTCCATCTGCTCAAACAGAACCATCCTCTCCATGCCACTCACACTGACTGAGACTCTGGGACAGATCCCATACCAAGAAAGAGGCTGGAGTGCAAATGAGTAAGGTGGACCTCTTAGGGAATACTGTACCTTTTCATCTGTAAGTTACAGGCAAAAGAAACATGTCTGCTGTGTTACAGTAGTTAAGACAAAATGACTGACCATTCATGTCATTAAGGTTAATCAGTTACTTGTATTCACAGTCATGACTGGCAATAGATTATGCCAAGCAGAAGGTCATAGCATGCTTCCCCAAGCAGAAGATGTCAGTTATGCCAATGAAAAGAACCACTGAAAAGCTTGTTGAGGTATTGGAGTTTAGAAGAATGACTTCATGTCAACTCTTTGCAATTTCTAGTGTGAATAAATGACTATGTTTGCAATGTGTTTCTGTGATAAAAAAAAAAAAAAAAGCATCATTATGCTCTTAACTACTTTGCTGATTGAGATGATGCGGCAATCTCTTCTGAGTACAAGTGTCATGTTGGGAATGTTCATTAACCTTTTAAAGATGTTTTTCTCCTGTCCTTTCTCAGTTTCTAAGCTCATTCTTTCTTCTCATTATAGTATTTCTCAGGGTCTCTGGAGAATAGGTCAAGATACTGGTGAAGGGATTGTTAGTAATGAAGTGTCTTAAAGGTTGCCTGCATTGCATAAACACCAATTTCTTCTCCAATGTCTGTTTTATTGTTCCCGCCATGGTTTTAAGAACACACACAAATGTTAGTTTAACAATGTCAGACCTATTTTTAAAGCCTTTGTCAGATTCTTATTCTGATCAGGGGTATCAAGATTTGTACGTGATTGGTCAAAAATGCATAACCAAGCAAAGCCAGCAGCAAAAATACAAAAGTCAGTGCTGATACATTGCTACAGCAACCCATTATAAGAGTTTCATACTCAAAGCACCTTTATTCCACACCTCTTAAGCAGTGTTTGTTAAAATGCTCATTTTACCTTCAAACTGAAATGCAAGACAGCAAATGGCTCAGATGTCTGAATCCATCCATACAAAAAGAAAAGAAACTTTAAATCTGTCTTCCTTGTGCCTTGAACATTGCAAGGTCAGACTGAGCTATATTTCTGTCAGGAGACGACAAAATATGAAAATATGGTTGCCATATGCTTCAGCTCTTATTTTTTTCAGGTGATGTTCTTTAACCATTGCTGTCAGCTGGTGTGGGGGTTATGGGTATGAGTATTCATTCATATTTGGTTTTGTAGGCAAGTATAATTGTTTTAAAATGAGGTCATTTGAAGGAACACTTCTTGAGCTTAAATCTGGAATTGTTAGCCACGGGCAAGCTTCGTTACCTTACCTACAGTATTTGCCGTTTGTCAGTTCTCCATTTTGTGGTTGTGGTGCTTGTTTATAAGACCAAAAGTATGTGACATTGTTGAAATCATGACTGAGATTTACACAGATATTGTCTTCCAGCAAGATACATAGAATAGGCTTGCGGAAACCTGACCATAACAACCTTCCCAGAATATTATTCTTCTACTGTTGTATAGGATCGTCATTGTATGCCTTAGCATTACAATTTTATTTATTGAAATTCAGGGGCCAAAACCTGCTCTAGCATGACAATGTCAATTTTAAAACATGGTTTGCAAAGATCAGTGTGGAAGAACTGACTCCAGATTCAATCTCACTTAACAGCGTTTGGATGAATTTGGATAATGATTGTGCCCTAGGCTGTTGGGTTTCAGGGTGGATTGGACTTGTTTGTGTGGTGCATTCCATGGATGCTTTGTCAGACTGAGATCTGGGGAATTTGAATTATTTTAATTTAAACAACCTTAAGTTCTTTGCCTGTTAAGCTCCATACAGAACAAGCTGTGATGCACTGGATGTTCTGACACCTTTCTATCATAGCTAGCATTGACTTTTTTCAGCAGTTTGTGCTGCATTGGCTTTTCTGTGGAATTGGACAAGATGGGCTGGCCTTTGCTCCTCACAGGCACAGATGTCCCTTGAGATCTTGTTAGCAGTTTACTTGTATATACTGTAACTGGTAATGTGTACAGTGCTATTCAGTTAAGCTGAATTTACCTTTCAGTTGTGGTTGATTTGTGTAGAGTGCATTTTAGGAACAAGTGATGTTCAACATATTATTTAAGGCTAAGTCAATATATAATGCACTAGGATTATAAATCCTATTCTGGCTCTTTGTATGAACAGACTTCAGGATTATGTATCAGATGTGAGGACCTAATGGTGACAAGGATGGATAGGATAAAGAATGAGTCCATCAGTGGAACAACACATGTTAGATGTTTTGGAGACAAAGTCAGAGAGCCGAGATTGAGGTGGCTTGGACATGTTCATAGGAGAGATTGTGAGCATATTGGTAGAACGATGCTAAGGTTGGAACTGCCAGGCAGGAGGTCTGGAGGGAGACCAAAGGGGAGATTTATGGATGCAGTGAGAGAGGACATGAAGTTAGTTGATGTGAAAGAAGAGGATGCAGAGGATAGGGTTAGACGCAAAAGTATGTGACATTGTGGAAATCATGACTGAGATTTACACAGAGATTGTCCTCCAGCAAGATACATAGAATAGGTTTGAAGTAACCTGACCATAACAACCTTCCCAGAATATTATAGGTGATTCACTGTGGCGAGCCCTGACAGGGAACAGCCGAAAAACAAATAAGAAGAAGATGTGAGGACCTAATGGAACACGCCAGAAGAAAGAAAAGCCAACAGTAGTCAAGTCTGAAATTGGTAAGAACTTAACAAGCAATATTTTTAAGTACTATTTACTCTCAGGTTCAGGCATGCTTTTGGGAAAACTGAAAACCCAGAAGAAAACCCATCTCTATTTTACTGGGAAGATGTGGAAATGCTACACAGAATGTAACTTGATTCCAGAGAGCATGAAGTATGAACAATTGATCTCACATTTATAAGGAACTTAACTGAACCGAGATTCCCTTTACAAAGTACCAGTATACTGTAGGAACTGTGGCACTTCGCTGGGTACCCAGGTAGTATTATGGTGTGAATAGTACAACAATACTTTGGTGAATACCATGGTACGTTAAGGGCTCCTAAAGTTCAGCTGGTATCTAATATGGTATATACTGTATGTACATATTGTACCATATTAGATATGGTAGTTACTGGTTGTGGTGTAATATAGGCAGTACTCTGTTAGATGCTATACCGACACATTTTCTCAAGCAGACAGTTCCAGCAATAGCAGAACCCCTGTTGAAAGTAATTAACTGTTCACTCAGCAGTGGGTAGGTTCCGAAATCCTTTAAATTAGCAGTTATTAAACCGCTAATCAAGAAACCTGACCTTGACCCCTGTCAGCTTTCCAATTACAGGCCGATATCAAACCTCCCCTTTATCTCTAAAATTCTGGAAAAGGTAGTATCACAGCAGCTATGTTCATATCTACATAGAAATAGCATAAACGAACTGTATCAGTCAGGATTTAGGCCTCATCACAGCACAGAGACAGCACTTGTTAAAGTAGTAAATGACCTCCTATTGGCCGCTGATCAGGGCTGCGTCACTATACTTGTGTTACTCAACCTCAGTGCAGCTTTTGACACTATTGATCATACAGTAGTATTCTCCTTCACAGATTAGAAAATGTAGTAGGAATAAAGGGAATGGCCCTTTTGTGGCTCAGATCCTATTTGACTGATTGTTATCAGTTTGTAGATTTAAATGGTGACCATTCTTCATGTTCTCAAGTGGAGTTTGGTGTTCCGCTGGGTTCAGTTTTAGGCCCACTGCTTTTTTACCTTTACATGCTTCCTCTGGGGATCATATTTCGTAAGCATGGTATTAGTTTTCATTGTTATGCTGATGACACAATTATACGTCTCAGCAAAACCAGACGAGAAAAAACTGTTTACTAAAGTTGAGCAATTTGTGCATGGCATGAGAGATTGGATGTTAATTAACTTCCTTCTGCTTAATCCTGTAACTTCCTTCTGCTTAATCCTGATAAGACAGAAGTTCTAGTCATAGGACCACAAGCAGCTAGAAGTAACACTGTAAACCCAAACAGTATAACTAACTTATAATGGAAAGTACCTGGTACTCAAAATGTGCAAAAAAGTTTAGCT
>JAQMYL010000008.1:5527807-5540092 GCA_030014365.1 Clarias pachynema | reverse complement strand
TTACATCTCAGGGAGCCCTCATGTCTGTGTTTCCTTCTGGCTCTTCCTTTTAGTTATGCTGTCATAGTTAGTCCTGCTGGAATCCCTGCTTGCGCTCTTCACTAAATATACATTCACATTATATATTGTTTGACTGTGACCATACCTAACTGTCATCTCTCCTTCTCTTCTGCTCTCTTCTCTTCTGTCACCTCCTCTTTCTCTCCATCTCTCTTTTTCCCTCTACCTGTCTCTCCATCGAGATATACATGTCGCTCCTGAGCTGCCAGCGATCCAGACTGCCTCTGCCCTCTGGAGCTGTCTGACTCGTCCTGGTGTCCTGCTTCTGGTTGGAATCTCGTCACATGGATGCCCCCTGTGGTCTGCCTGGGATGCGTGTGGTGACAGGGGATGGTTCTACTTTTTCACGAAGATGGCCCTGCCCTTGGCTGATGCAGACAGCTGTTCTCTGAGGACCTGTGACTTCAGTTGCTCGATAGTTCGGGACTGGAATTTTCTACAGTCTACCTGAGCCTCCAGGAACGAACTGGACTCCATTTTAACTTTAACACATCTACTGTTATACTGAACTTCCAGTCTCACACAGTATGATGCAGATCAATCCCTGCTATCCGTTATCACCCACATGAGGATGGGTTCCCTGTTGAGTCTGGTTCCTCTCAAGATTTCTTCCTATTACCATCTCAGGGAGTTTTTCCTTGCCACTGCTGCCATCATCCTTGGCTTGCTCATCAGGGACAGTCTTATCATTTTGATTCGTACTGTACACATTCACATTTATACAAACTTAAATAATTCTTCTGATTGTGTAAAGCTGATTTGCGATAATGTCAATTGTTAAACGCGCTATACAAATAAAATTGAATTGAATAGAATAGATGCTGACATTTGGTGACCAATGTGGTATACAAACATGTATGAAATATTTCTTGACAATTTACAGGTACAGTATGTGTTTTTCTTATTACACTGGAGTACCATTGTACAGTACCTACAGTACATGGTATATACCAAGCAAACCAGCCAAATATAGGCAGCATGTCCAGCTGGAATATGTATTAAAGCCGTAAAAAAATCAGGGCATGAGGGTGGTCCTAGACATGGCTGAAGGAATGAATTGGCATAATATTATGTGTGATACTTTTTTCACCTCATAGTCCTTGAGTGAGGAACTACTAAGCATGACGGTTACTATGTTGGGGACTGTGAGAAAAAAAACAAACCACAGCTTCCTTCTGAGCTTCTTGCCAAGTAAAACACAAAGGTAACATCTTCAATGCTCGCCTTTCACTCACAGAGGCACTGTGGTCTCCTATAGCCTCAGGAAAATGGCAAATGTCCTGCTGATGGACAAAAATGCTATCCTGAGAAACAGAGAAGACAGAAAACCACAAAGGGTCTTACACTATTTACTTTCTAGATGTTTCAACTCAGCACATAATGCATGCTACTTTCCTGAATACTACAGATTGGTTTTCTTTCCAGATGTTATAAATAACAAAATAAATTGCACTTAAGAATAATATAAAACAAACAAACAAAAATGTCTCATTTCAATTATAGGTCAATTGGCGAGATTTTATGGTCATCATATTTTTCCATAGTAGCATAATACTGTAAATATTCTGAATGTATAAGGGGTGGGTGGGGGTTGCATCTTATTTAAAGGGTTATTTAAGTGGTCAACAAAGAAGCATAAAGTAGCTGAATCATAAACTTGAATAACTATTTTGATTATACTCGTTTTCTGGGGGTATATTGCTGGGGTTGAAATGACTCTGAAGATAAACAATTCTAATAAATTTGAGAATAACAGGAGGGTTAAATGCTGAAGACACTGGAAAGGAAAAAAAAATCACGACTCTTCTTAAAGCATGAGCACGATGAGAGTGGGCTGCATTTGTATTGGCATTTTTAATGACCTCCTCTTGTGTTCAGAGGCTGGACTACTTCTCATCATATCACCAACTGTGACTTTATCGTGCTTGCTTACTCATAACAGAAAAGCAATCATCTTGATATCTCATGCAAATACATATTATTTTATTAATGTCTCCATGCTCTATGTCACTGATCACTACAAGGAATTAAATTGAATGGTTTTATTACTCATTTGCACTAGAGGTCTTTATATTTGAGTTTCAGAAACTGAGAGGCAATGGTTTTCAGGACCTCACAATGTAACTGTATAAGGAACATTCTCCATGGGTTTTTCTAAGTGATCCTTTTGGCTCTCAGTAACTGGGGGACAAACCACAAAAGGTATCCTGGTATAAAATGTAAGCCTAAGAGTCTTGGCCAAAGAGCCAACAGTGGTGACCCACTGGTGCCAACCCAGAGCCTCAACTGCCTGAGGCACCACTGCCCCATTCATACTGATGCTTTAATCCCATTTATTAGCCTGAGGAAATATCATTGTGGTCAATCTTACAGCAAAACTTAAACAAAAACATGCACTGGCCAGGTGTAAAAGATTCCGTAATATCCTTTGGCAAAAAAAGGATTTGTACTTTTTCTTCAACATAAAGAAAATCTGGATGTTTGTCAAGCTTAATATAGAAAAAACAATTAAATATAAATGTGTTTATCAGAGAAGCAATACATTCAGGGGTTTGAATTTAGTTGATAAGTTCAAAGCCCAGGTACAGCCTTCTATACAGTATACACACGCTGTGGTCATGTGTGGTCAATGTTTAAGTTCAACTTTAGCCGGCATGTTTTTATTGTAAGGCCAATATAACCCATTTTCTTATCATTTACTATCACATATGTGGTTATTTCCCAAACTGCCACAACGTTGATTGCACACAATTGTCTAGACCTAGAGTGCTGCAATCCTGCAGAGTTCAGCTCCAATCCTAATCAAACACACCTGAACAAGCTAATCAAGCTCTTCATGATTACTACAGTCTACAGGCATTTTTTTTTTCAGGGCTGGATCTGAAATCTCTAGAACTGCAGTTCTCTAGGACCGAACTTGCCTACCCCTTGTCTAGAAAGTCTTTTTAAACTGTAGCATTTAAATTTTTGTTCAGTGGAACTAAGAAGTCCAAACCTGTTCCAGCATGGCAATGCCCCTGTGTATAAAGCCTTCTCCATAAAAAAAAAAAAAAAAAGGGTTTGGCAGGGTTGGTGTGGAAGACCTTGAGTGTTGACTGCACAGAGCCCTAATCTCAACCTCATTGAACACCTTTGGTATGAACTCCCAAGTCTGACATCACTGTATGTCCTTGGTGATGCTCTTGAACTCAAATCCAAACTGCCACTTTCTGAAATCTAGTAGAAAGCCTTCCTTGAAGAATGCAGGTTATTCTAAAAGCAACATGGAAATGAATCTGAACATATGGATGTGATGGTCAAGTGTGCACATAATCTTTGCTACATGGTGTACATCTCCAAGTCTCATCTCATCCTAGACCACTAGTGGTTGTGCTGTGAAGTCTTTTTTGACTATGCTTTACGGAAACCCCAGTGCAGTCAGCCTTGAAACTGTATTAATGGACAAATGGTCAAGATTTCAATCATCAACTCTTCACTTTTGCACCAGTGGTTCAGCAGTGTCTCCTAAATTCAACATGTTCTTAATAATTTTTCATCACCGTGGAGTGAAAAGCCACAACACTTTTCAGATCGCATCTTCCACTACAATAAAATAATGATCTGACAAGAAATGCTGGCATGTTCGCCGTTCCTGAAACGTCTTAATTAATTGGCGAGCTTGCCAAAACTAAAATGTTTAATCATTTAAAAGAAATTCACTCACCTCTTCTCCAATTTCACTCATTAGAGTAATGCTCATCTTCTTGAATAAGGTCACAAAGGAGGAAATAAGATGGATGCCTTTCTCACAGACAAGCCCATTATGTCTCACTATATCTCGATTACTCCAAGCCCAACCCTAACACTGTCACATAATTAGAAATGATAAAAATATGATGATCCTGGATTGATGTTAACTAATTAAAATCTTGACAGCAGACTTAAAAGAAACACTGTAATGGATTCCTTTTGCAGTTTCCGTGACACGGTGGAACAATCTAACGTATAACGTATACCTCTTTCTGCATGTTTGCTTAATATACCTGGGTCATGTTCTACCCTATATTGTACAAATCTGTAGTGAATGCCTCTCACGTTTCACGGATCTTATGTATGCTAAAGCATAGGTTTTGTAAACATATTATTCAGCCTTGATATATGGTATCATTTTGTTCTCTACTAATGAAATCTGGATTTTGCTAATGTAATGCCCTTCTTTTCTACCAAATTCTACACTTTTAGGCTGCAATTACACCAAAAGTCAGAACCCAAATTGGGATTTGGACAGTTTTACGCATTCCGGCAAGTTTGCCTATAGCATTTTTTTTATTATTAAAAAAAAATACTAAATATCCTTCTTTTAGAAGCTTTGAACTTTAATATTTTAGGCAACAGTCATGTTACATAGCAAAACACAATGTGCCTTAATAAACCAATTGCATGCCTTCTTTATGTCACATCGTAAGTGGAGCAAAATTACCAGCTGGGCAAAACAGCAACTTCTGTAAGTGAACTAAGTGCACTCGTTGGATTTTTGGAGAATGTTGTAGCCAAGAAAAAGGACTTTTACACTTGAGCAGTAATGAATTACAGGTATGCGTCATTTCCACAACACATTCTATGAAATGGTAATTATGCAATTTGGATGCTGTGCAAAGACCGTATTTCATGAATTACTTACTTTCATGAGTTACATACTGTAACTGAGGCTATGTGAGTGTTACTGTAGTGTAATCTTCTGTTTAAATTCCAAATCAATAGAAGTTACAATTTTTTTTTTTTCATGAAAGAAAATTAAGCAGAGGGATAACATTATAACACTTTCTCCATTGTGGTTTTTGAACCATATTATAACCTTATGAGACCAGGGGTATGAATGCAGTCATACTGTATGATGCATGAATCAATGTTAAACATTGAAAACTACCAAAGTGCCAAAGTGAAACTGAAACTGTTAGAAGAGGACGGTCACGAGGCTGTAAACTTTTTTTATTTCGTTTTTTTTTGTGTGCAAATTTTTCAATGTTTATGTTCTTCAACAATTTTTGTAATTAAAAAATGTTTTGTGCAACATGCTTCTACTTGTTCTAATAAGCTGCCAGTGACTCAGATCAAAATCACAATTAAAGCATGCTTAAAATACCACAAACACAACTGCGTGCTGATGTATCCACTGAGACAAAACTGCAAGAGATGGAGTTTTTTTTTTAAAAATCACACAAAATTCGAACTGATATAACAAAAACGATTTCTATGTAATATTTTGGCATTTGCGCTTGTTAACGCACTTGTTTTAACACCTTTTTAACAGCCTCAAATGAAACATGCACAAAGCATTCTCTATCAAATTGCTTTATTTAAAAAAGAAATAAAAAGTTTTTCTCATTTGTCAAACTGTTCATATGTCATGTTTAGAGGGGGTGGGGGGGGGGGGGTCTAGTAAATGGATAAGAAATTGCATCTGAGCAAAAGTCCCTCTTCCCATCAATCTATTTATATGCAACTGATGCGACCAGTAGCATAAAATGCATATAAATGACAGCAGACCTAAAAGTTCGTTATTTATTTAGCCCCAGGTGTGCAACCTTTTGCCAAGTTCATTATCACCTGAGACCCTGAGTAGTTGCATATCAAAGGCATGTGCGTGTTTTAATCATAATGACAGTCTGATTTGAAAAAAGCAACACCTGCACTGAGACCCTTGAGGTTTGATAATTATTCTTTTTTTTTTTAACAAGCTGCAGATCTTTCACATGCTAATTACTGACCCCTATATATGACGTGATGCTTTTAGAAATCGCTATCCGTCTGTGGAAAGGCCAGGGCAAGCTAAACAACATCATTAAAGACAGCTAATTTTGCTTCATGTGAAAGGACTAGCGTAGAGGTTAATCAGCGCCTAAAGGCACAACCTTGCCAACTGACAATGAAAGCCCATTGATGTGCACCAGGTTTTGCCCTCGATGAAACTCTATTACAGATCAAACTTGCATTGTGCAAGTAATTAAAATTTTGATGACTACAAAGGTATTATTATTAGCTGCCAAGAATGTCATCCAGAAATAAAGGATGCTGTGAGTACCTTGGCACCAATTCATGAAAAACCATGATTAAAGAAATGAAAAGTAAAAAAAAACAAAAAAAAACAGGAAAACAGCACAGTCTTACTCGTTTTCCCCCTGGCTTTCTTAAAAGAGATTTGAAAAAGAACTGGAGTTGTATTATTTATGTCTTTCTGTCGTGTTGTAAAAAAAATAATGTCTCACTTACAGATCACACATTTTCACATAATATGATTGACGTGCTAATTAGAAATGTTTCCAAGGTGAAAACAAGAGTAAAATTAAGTATAAAAAAAGATTTCAACAATTTTGCATGTATTGAAAAAGAAAAATGCTTTAAAAACCCACCGGCAATAATGGAACCTGTCAGGAAAGGTTATTCCAGGACAAAATATAACCAACATTTGGCTTTTAACCTTTCAGAAGAGTACGCTTAGCGAGGCTGCGGTGGTTGAAACAGTGGCGCCAGGAGCACTTTAAGATCCTAAACCATTTAAGCCTACCTGAGGCCAAGAAAAAAGAGAAATGCAACAAAAAATAAAGACTTGAGATTACTGTATAAATCTCTGACAATAGCTTTGCTTCCCATACGTACTTCTTTCAGCACAGTGAGAAGGTAAAAGTGGGAGAAAAGGCATTTGCATTCGTCTTTGAGTTGACCTTGTTTCTTCAACTCCACAGTTGGAAATAGTTGGTTTTAAAGTTTATTTCTCACAAAAGCATACCTTTTGACTTTAATTTTATTATGGCATGCACGTATAGAGCAACTTGGGAATGATTTCAATACGTACAACAATCATTTCTTTGAATGTAATGGATAGACAATTACATGTAATTAAATTCATCAGTGGGTGTAAATATGCGTTATATATTTGTCTATAATGTCAGTATTAGGTACATACTGCAACTGAATTAAAAATAAAAAAAAGCATAAGAGAAATATTGACTACTGGCTGTTGACATCAAAGAGACAGAGAGAAAGACAAGACAAGCATTTAAATTTACATGCTAACGATCCATCGCACGTCAGATTTACAACCACAAGATTAAAAAGGTGGATAGCAAGGAGGGTGGAGGGATGAAGCGGAGTCTGATGATGTAATGGTATTGATCGGGTAACTAGTGGACAAAAGCTGGGAAGAATAAAAAGAAAGAAATAACAGAAATCCTTTCGGTCTGATGACATTTAACGAACTGCCTCTTAGAGCCTTTTGAATCACATTACAGTTGACTATAAGTATCATGTCGTTAAACACAAAGGTGGTGCATTGCTAGCAAGAAAACCCCACTAACTTTGAATTAATAATTCAAAATTGAATGCTGATCCAAAAACAAATTGCGTTTTTTCCCCTTTAGTCTTATGGTATAGGAGCTACTGTACTCTGCTTGGCCAAGAAACGTTTTGGCTAGGCAGTGCATACTGTAATAGTAGTGTAAAATGGCGGAATAGTAACTCAAACACAAAATCACAGAGGAATGAGATCCTGGAAAATATCCATCAATGTAAACTGTCAGCACCAGGAAGTATGTATGGGTATGGTGCACGGTCAAGAGGGACGGGAATATAACACGACATTAATGTTTTTGGGAGGCATTTATAAACGTACTAATTTTCCGAAGCAACAACGTGAAACCTGTTCATAAACCCAAGCAATGTGTTTCCAAAAAGTGAATAAAAAGCAGGCGGCACGGTGGTGTAGTCGTTAGCACGGTCGCCTTGCACCTCCAGGGTCCGAGTTTCCTCCAACAGTCCAAAGACATGCAGATTAGGCTAATTAGTGTTCCTAAATTGCCCATAGGGTGTGCCCTGGAATGTATTGGCACCCTGTCCAGGGTGTACCCCACCTCATGCCCTAAGTCACCTGGGATAGGCTCCAGGCCCTCCGCGACCCTGAATACAGGATAAAGCCGTATAGACGATAAGTGACTGAGTGAATAAAAAGCATTTTATTTGCACAGACATACAACTTACTCTGTTTACAAAGCTGTTCATCTAAATGCGTGTATTGGGCAATATGAGGATGTGCATTGTTTTGCACAAACAGAATGACTTGCTTTTTTTTAAACCAAGCTGGTTTTTTCCATTAAAATAAAGTCATTAAAACAGTTCTTAGAAGGCCAGCATTTCAGATGTGAAGCAGGCAGTCCGGCATACTGAGAAAACCTACTACCTTGATGATATCCAAACACTAGTGAAACGCTGGGATAAAGGTTCCAGTTTGACTTGAACGGCCCTTTCATATTTCATAAGCTCATTGATAAGGTGTTTACAAAAACCACTGAGTACAGAAACATTATCTTCAAAGACCAGTTCAAACCTTATGCTAGATATGAGGCCCAGCAACACTAATGGAGCAGTGCAAAAAAAAACGTAATAAAAAAAGTGCAAATACAGAGACTAACATGAAGTTTTGATTTCTTTCTTTCTTTTTTCTATCTTTTTTTTAATGGTTGTGAAAAAGTATTAGCACCACCATAGATTCTTCCCTAATAAATTCAGTGGGTCTAATCTAACCACTCTATTGGTCAGCGCCTGATAATATCCCTGGTGCATTACATATGTACACCAATTTCTTTCCACAGCTTAAGTTTTCCTATCTGGTGTGCAAGTAAAAGCTTCAAGGTCCATGCTTTGAACTACTTGGAGGGAAGAAAAGATAATACATGGGACATAAAACTTGAATAGGTTAATGTAAACATAATCAATGTACAATGACATCTGGATCGGTTACTCTTCACGGTCATATTGAGTAGTCAGTCTAAATCAATATAGGTGTCTGAGAATTAAAATGATTAAAATCCGTTATTAGACTCTGCAGTACATTTTTCCCATTGACTGCGTGTTGCAAAAAAACACGTTTATGGTCACATTACCAGGCTAAAGTGACTCAATTCCTATTTTCTTACCATAATCTGATGTAGATCAGCCTTTTTTAGGGGCTGTATATGGTTTTTAGATCAGATATATATCCATGCTCATGCAACTTGAATGAGAACAGACAGATCGGAATGCAAGCAACTTTTCGCCTCTGTGCACGCGCATGGTATTGGCGTCATCAGTCGGCACTGACAGTGCTGGGATTTCATAACAGTGCTAGCAACTGCTGATGAAATGAATGAGCGGTCAGACGAATATGAAGTGTTTCATTCCAGACAGAGCGAGCAAAGAAATATTGATGTACCCATGCGTGCAGTTTCAGTGTACAGATGTGAAAAAATCTCATGCAATGACTAATGTGAATTGGCATGAGCTGGAAATCCGATCTGACCAAAAGAATTGGAAATGGACAAAGTGGTTTGTAAGCCAAGGTCAAAATATAAGAGATCACATTTTCCTCTATTCTTAAGTAGGTTTTGTATCTGCACCCGTTGCATGCTGGGTTAATTGGGTAATTAAATGAACGAGCAGATGTACAGCTGTTCTGCTTTCTTTTTCTAATTAAACTTCGTAAAACAGAAAATGCCAGGAAAGTTTGAAAGTTGCCTCAGCACACCCACACACCGAACCGCCGGGGTACTGTTGAGTCTTTACAAACAGAGTTTAAGCAAGTAAGATCTCAGACTGTGACACAACTAATAATACATTTACAGTGATGTAAATTTATGTAAGTAGTAGAGATGGAGTGAACTCAGCATGGCACCGTGGTAATGATGAGGCTCAACTGCATCTTGATCAAAGAGAGAAGAGTGGGTGTGGGTGAGAGAGAGAGACAAAGGAAGACACTCACACACGACTGAGAGTTTAAATGTGCACTATCGTCACTTGCGATAAATCTACACTCATTTTCACACTCTCACTTGCTCTCTCAAAGACAGATGTAGAAAATCTTTTATGATAATTTTGGCCATGAAAAAAAGGACAATTTAAAGCGCATCAAGGAGGATCGTGCAGAAAAGAAGTGTGAAGTGTGGCTGATTATACTGTGTATTCCTCTCCATGTACTAAACTTTTGGGCAATTAGCAAAACCCAATTTTGGTATACTTTTGCAAAGAACATGCAGTTTATTTAATTTCTTTTTTTTTTTTTCCAAATGTGTAAATTTGCAGGACCATTTAAGTTCCTTGTGGTCTAATAAAGAAATGTTACCACGGAAACCACAGACAACCAAACGACTTTATCACTTATTTCACAATGGCATTCAAAGTTAATTTATTCTGTTCACATCAGAGACTTGTAAGTACACTGGAGTAAAACCAACTGGCATTTCAGCCACAGTAACACCCTTCACGCAATGACCTTGCCGTGATCCGGGTGTCTACAGTTAATTAAAGCATTACAGTTAGATTACAAGGCAGAAACCACAACAGGGCATGCTATTATAGAAAAAGTTATACACAGCAGGATAGTGGGATATGGCTTGACATTTTCCCAACAGGCTTCAGGTTTCTTTTCAACTGCAGCAATTTGCCAAGGCTTATAATTGTTTAATGTACAATACAAGGGGGCGTTCAAGTCTAACTGGGAGAATTTCTTGAAAATGAAAATGTACAACTAATTGATATTTATAGAATACTTCAAGTACAGTATAGTGATCATACTGTTAGTTGCAGTAAAGCATTTGAAATGTTCCAAAGAAAGCCGTATGTCCGTGAATGACGATCCTGCCCAAGGTGGTTTGGATCCCACTGCAGTTGTTGTTCCGGTGGATATTCTGCGAGTGGAATGCATCATCATTGAAAATTAATAGATTACTTGTTGCCAACTTGTGTAAAAAGACCCATCTGTCTGTAGTAACGCGTTAGAGTACTTGGATTACTTTTTTAATGTAACGAGAAACGTGTTACAGTAGGTCCACCATTTACAGTAAGTACTCAGTTACTTAGTTATTCAAAAAAAAAATTTAATCCATTATTGAGACAATTTATGTAATCCTTGAACCAGACAGCAGTCATTCCCAATCCGTTAGTGTGTGTGTGTGTGTGTGTGTGTGTGTGAAAGTCGTCCTGCAAGCCCCGTCCCCGATAACCCGCCCCCTCTGTTATTCCTGCTGTTATACCTCTATCTCACCTATGCGGTTTGACTATGTGAGAACCGACGCGTGGAAAGATGGAAACCTAATCACAGCGCAAGAACTTGCGTTGAATTATGATGAACTGTACTTACAGAAATTGCATACAGTAGGTGAGATATGGGTATTAGTATTTAACAGATCATGAGCCAGACTTCACAGAGTGATGATGGTAGAATAATTATAAAGGTCTTAAATAAAACAACATGCATGAGGAATCACAAAAGAGTTTTTATTTTCTGCAATAGAAAAGTCCTTGAACTAGTTACTTTTATCAGAAGGTAACGCTGTAATGTAACTGATTACTTTTTACGGACAGTAATTTTGTATTGTAATTAGTTACTTTAAAAGGTAACGTCCCCCAACACTGGCTATTGCCACATACCTCATACAGCATTAGTGTAGAGAAATAGATTTTTCTATTATAAGTTTTTTTGACTTCAATAGTAAGAAACAGTTTAGTTTTCCAAATCCTTTATGTTCTAGCATCTATAAATAGATGTTTAATCCCCAGGCCATCTTTAATATTTTTCTCAATCTTATGCATTTTAGCTATTATGCAAAATTCAGTTCTTAGTCATTTTTCAACATTTAGATCATCCAGTGTGCATGTACAAAACAGTAGTAATAATAATAATAATAATAATAATAATAATAATAATATGTATTTATAATAATAAAAAAGAAAACATGAGGGGAAATCCTTCCTTTTTGTCCTTTTTTTTTTCATTTATGTGGTAGCCAGGGCTTAAACAATCCAGTCTGATCCCCTTCGGCGTGACCTCATATAAGAAGACACCCTTCCGCAAATAGTTGCTCAGCACCAGCCACCTCTGATGTTCTCTATCAAGGCGGGGCTCAGCAGTAGCTCATTCTGTTGGGACATTAACACACACCTTTGGGAAACTCTAAGACCTGTGTTAATTGTTTAAAGAAATAGTAAATTATGGGTCTTTTAAAGATAATTAATTGTCCTTTACGAAGTACTGATGTTCCTTCCAGAAGATTCCTTCCAGAAGTGTTAAAGAAACATTCCACTACAAAAAAAGTTTTAATATCCACCATACTTTGCCCTCATGTACAGTACAGGCCAAAAGTTTCTCATCTATCTGTCAATGTGTTTTCTTTATTTTCATGACCATTTACATTGGTAGATTCTCACTGAAGGCATCAA
>JAQMYL010000008.1:5503498-5514620 GCA_030014365.1 Clarias pachynema | reverse complement strand
GTGTTTTTTAAATTATTTTATTTTTACTTCCGTAATATTTGGGGGGGGGGGCACAAAAGTAAATTTCTGCTTAGGGCACCCATTTGGCCAGCAGCGGCCCTGCTTGTACGGCAGGCTCTTTGGCATGATGTACCACTTCATGTGCCTCTTTTCTTACCCAATTTGCATAATCCAAAAAAGTGGTGCAGATTGGGACACCTGGAGCTCATTTATCATCATTTACACTCATTTACACTCCTTTAAGGAAGGATAGCATTAATTACTCAATAATGTTGTGTTTGTTTATTCAACATTGGTCGCAATATTCAAAGTTTACCTACGTTTTTCCTGCAGTGTAATATATTTTGCTTCCTTCAAGTCATTAGCTAGAGATGCTGGACTATTGAGCCAATGTAATGGAATGAACATGAGCTCAAGCCCAGGGTACATACTGTAACAGACAAAGACACAACTCTTTATTTGCTCTGGAATTGGTTTTATTCAAAACCTTGAAATGCATTCTTGTTTTTTTTTTTTCTCTGATATATTCCCGCTAATCACCCTGAGCTTTCTTTCTTGATTTCTCTTCCCTCTTTCTTCCCATCCGGCCAATGCATGCTGCCTTAATGGCATTTGTCTCTACATCTGTCAGTTTAATTAGCTCCATTTCCTCCTTTTGGTATGCTGTATTTGCTTCCATCACTTCCATTTTCATTGAGTCTTTTAATGACCACCTGTTCCTTCTCTCCCCACCTGTTTGGTCTCCAGCTCTAGATTTTTGATAAATTCTCAGAACACACCCTCATCCTCTATATTAAAAAAAAGGGGGGGGGAAAGGGAAAAAGAAAAGAAAAAACTTACTGGTTCATTAATTATCCAGTATCATCTGAATATTATTTTATATGAGATCATACTTGCATGCCACATGTCATGAAAAGAACAGCTGTAAAAAGTTAAATGCCTACAATTTAAAAAGAACATAAAATTGCTAATAAAACCAGAATGACATACTGTAGCTACTAAAACTCAATTTGGTATGTAAGGTATGCCACATTTCTAATGCAACCGTTTAAAGAGGAGTTATGAATTCTAGAATCTTCTGCTATTGTATTTAATTTACATTATTAAAACCAGTTTCTGTATCTATGGCCGGCTAAAACATACTGTAGACGAAAAGCTAATCCAATGATATATGACATGTCCAAAGTAATATACGGTATCAACTCATTGCTGTTTTTGAAATAATGTCAGCAAAACGATTCTCTCGGAAATATTTAAATAAAATGTCTCTGCACGGTTCAATTTAATGGATTTGTTCTCGCTGACTTACGTCTAAAAAAAAAAAAAAACCTGTCTGTGAAGCATTTTCTCAAAACTACTCAAGCAATTTATGTCAGATTTGCATAAAGCAGCATTATATCAGTCTCAGGGCTCAAAATGAGCATAGAGAGAAAGGCGTGTCATCTATGACTACGCATAAAGTTCTGTATTATTCCATTTTTCAATCTTGTATGTGCAGCGGTGCATTATCATCTCTTATTTAACTGAAGAATCGGCTAAAAATTTAGACGCATTCTTTCAGAGCTTGCTACATGTTAAGCTGCCTTTTTCTCTTTCTAGTTTGTCAGTAACTCGAATGGGAGAATAAGGAATGACTTCAGAGCTGCTTTCAAAAATCCACGGTATTCACTGAAGCTAAAGCGTAGTGCACAGCGAAATTTACAGTTTCGAATGAACACCCAGAGAGTGAAATACAGTGTTTATATTTGACCAGATGGACTCAAATTAACTCTGAGTTAAACCAACATTAGACAGTTTACTGTGCATGAATCTGGCTCAGTGGTTAAGGCATTGGACTATGGTTTGGAAGGTCCCTGGTTCAAACCCCACAACCACAAAGTTGCCACTGTTGGGCCCTTGAGCAAGGCCCTTAACTACTCGTATAATGAGATAAAAATGTAAGTCATTCTGGATATTTCCATCTGCTAAATGCTAATCCAAAGGTTTAAGCTCCTTGTTTTGGGAAGCATCAGCCTAAGACTTCTGCAACTAAAAAATGACCCTGAAATGATAACAGAAACGCACTAAGGCTAAGGGCAAATCCCAGACTAGGGGCACATGTTTATACGAAAGAGATAAACTGAATACTAAGTTAACAAAAAGACTAAGGCGATAGAACAATGGTCACACACAGAAATTATCACATCAGGAAGAAAACAGTTTTGAAATGAGGGACAGACAGCAACTAATACTTAATTATATGTAAATAGAAACTGAGAGGGGTATAAAGTGAGAGTCCAAGCAAAGCAGAATGGATCTAATCAATACACTGTTAAGGAAGCGTGGCTGCCAGCCAGAAATGCCAGCAGTTACATCTCCCAGAGAGAGCAGTGGGTAATCATGTAAGTCGGAGAATGTAATGTAGAGCGTGAAATGCTGCATATTTGCTGCGGAGCTTTAAAAAGTAAGCAAACTAAGTAGCTGATCTGTTGTGTAAGAATTGAGGCTGTAGCACAATGTCTTTACCTCTATCTCTTTAGTGTTTTAAATGTCATAAACATACAGTACATTGCATGTTTATATAATCATACAGTATGGTTGCCCTGCTGCCCCCTTTTTTAAAACATATTTTTATATATATAGTTTATGTGTTTCACATTATAAGAGCAGACTTACTAGTCTTGCAAGTCACGCAGTAATGGTGGGCGTTTTTTAAAAAGCAGAACATATCTGTATTCTCACTAGCATAAATAATCCGCAGCATGAAAATACCTGTGCTGCATTACCATGTGACTTGCAAGCGTGATAAGAGAGCAGTTGTTACACATGTTTTAATACAGGCGTGATACAGAGCCAGATCTTTTCTTGTATTTTAAAAGTGTGAATGATGAATAAGTATCCAGGCTTCCTGAAGCTATTTTTTTGGCTCTCATATTCTCTCTCGTTTTCTGTTCAGTCCCTGAACCTAAGCTGTTTCAGAATCATTAAAGCAAAAAGACATCTAAATTAAGGCATGAACCAGTGAGAAACAGGTGCAGATGATATGCACTGGTATACTGCTGATGCTGAATCCTGAGTGGTTGGAACAGACAAGAGGGGAAATGAGGTTGCTGCTGAGGTTGTTACATAAGCAACTAATTTTTATATTTTATCTTTAAGCTCCTTGTTTTGGGAAGAATCAGCCTTCTGCAACTAAAAAATGACCCTGAAATGATTACAGAAAGGCAAAGGGCAAATCCCAGACTAGGGGCACATGTTTATACGAAAGAGATAAACTGAATACTAAGTTAACAAAAAGACTAAGGCGATAGAACAGCCTGTTGCAGCCTGTTGCAGTAAAACATCCATTTCCATTTCTTTAATTTGAAATACATCCATTCATTCATCTTCTATACCGTTTATCTTGTACAGGGCCACGGGGGCTTGGAGGATACCCCAGAAAAGAAAACACTCTACCGGTTCATTTAATTTGTTTACATCTCTAATAAAATCATGTTACTGACAGGTGTGAATCCAGCATCCCTGACTCAGGTTGGTCTTATAAAGCACACATCTTTCCCTTATACTCTTACAATTAGCATGTCTGTGTTGGAAAAGCTTTAAATAAAGAAGGGGGAAAAAAACTAATTGCAACCACAGTAACTGTTTTGAAGGCAATAAAATAAGTTGATAGCAAAAATTAAGCTTAGGAGGGCATTTAATCAATAATATTAGAACTTAAACCCTTTCCATTCACTCAGCATCTCTCCTTATTTCTCTCCCTCGCACACACACCATGGTGTAGTGAGGGGATGAGTAGTGCCGAATATGGTGTGAAACACTTTCAAAGCAAAATGAGTTTCAGAGAGAGAGAGAGAGAGAGCAAAAGAACCATAAATCTCACATCTATGGGATCATTTTAAATCCAGAACTTTGGGTTGCCAGAAGATATTGAGGTTCTATCCAAAAATAAAACAAAAACATTGATCTGTAAACCACAATGTGTTGATGTCATTTGAAAATAAAAGGAGGATAGCTTCGTGACTCTGTCTATCTGTGTTCCATGTGCTACATCATTAGCTCATCTGAAATGTTATTAAATTAATAGAAAGTCAAACCTACTCTAGGCATCAGGAGCAGAAACTTAAATCCTTGTAAACAGACTTTGTGTGAAAATGATATTGAATTTCCTGGTTACACATTTGCACTTTTCAACTGTATTAAACACAATCATAAAGGTTAATCGTTTTTGATCGCACTATTTAGCAGTATCTATCACCCAGATGAGATAGAGTTCACTTTTTTCGCAGGCTCCTGTTCAAGGTTTCTTGCTCACATCCCCTCATGTAGATTTTCACTGAAAGAATGAATAATCGAGTTGAATATACAGTAACAGAGTTTATTTCTAACTTTAAAATTTTAGACACATACAACAGCTTTGCCATTTCTTGATGAATTTGCAAGCTGAATTTTCTGTCGTCCCAGGACACTGGATAAACTGATTGCACTTATCAATGGAAATTGAATTCATGCAACTTTTTGCCTCTGTGCTTGGGTAGGGTGCTGACATCATTAGTCAGCACCAGCAGTGTGGGGATCTCATAGCATTGCCTGCAATATCTGCTAAAACAGCTAAAGTGAGGTGTTTTGCTTTTTTTCTACTTCTAGACCTCAACAAATACAGCTGTTGTTTGAAATGAATGAGCGGCCAAACAGTCCATTTCATCTCATTTTCTTATTTACTTCTTTTTTTCATCTTCTTTTTTTCTTGTTTTAAATTGGCAGTTTACACTCAGTTTTTTTTCTATATAGCATCTGCAATTCTATATTAATTCATAAAAGCTACAATTACATTCTGCCCCCCCCCCCGACACTTTTCCCTTCTCTTTATTAGTGTTTGTGTAACCTGCTGCTGATTTAACACGATAATGAACAATAATAACACAATATATATATATATATATATATATATATATATATATATATACACACACACACACACACACATTTTTTTATATTATTTATTTATTTAATTTACAAAGAATTTATTTAATATTTTTATTTACAAAGTAACATATTCGCTATCATCATAAGGCTTTTTGCAAACTACCAGATGTAAAATCAGCTTTAAAATAAAATGTATGTAGTTTATATAATAAACATAAGAAATGTGGAAATAATAAATGGTTTTCATAAAATGACCAAAGTGAGTTTTATTTATTTATTTATTTATTTATTTTACCCTTGACATTACAGTATATTCTTACTTTTTGCCACAGTGACATTTTCTCTGACACTTAAAACATACCTAGAGGGAAAATTGCATCCTCTTTACTGCAGTCAGCTGTCGATTACCATAGTCTGAGCAAATTACATTTTTTTTCCAACTGCATGTTACTGCAGATAAGTCCCAGGCAGAAAAAAGGATTTGTCCAATGAGAAAATAAATCAAAGACAAAACTAAATATACTGTGCAAAAATAAAAAAGAAAACTAGCCTGCACATGTCCTAAGTGAATTGTCCAATCAAAATGCACAAAGCTGGTGATTGATACAACTTGAAGTTTAAGTTTCTTAACCTTAAAAAAAAAAAAAAAAAAAAAAAAAAGGTAAATATACCTAGCAATTGCTTCTTATTCACATGCTGTTCACGGAATGCAATGAAATTTAATTTTTAAGTGATAATTACTGAAGCTGTTCGATTACAAAAGCAAATTTTTGTTTATCAGTGAATATAAACAAATTTAACCAGATCATGACCAGGTAATATGTACAAACAAATGTATACATGTATAATTTGTCATTAAAAATATAATCATTGGCAAGCTAATGTGATTTAAAAAACAGAATAAAATAAACAATTCTTTTCATCAGCAGATATCACATTACTCTGTTATGATTATTTACTTATAACGAAACATCTCATTTTATTCTTTACATAATTATATTTGACCAGACTTGATTTTACGTAGCCAACTCCTCCGTCTTCACATAGCATGGCATTTATTATCGAGTTATTGTGCCAGGGACTTAATTAGCATTTTCTGTGGTACTTATCTACCTTATCCACCAGAGCAAGCTGATGAGACATTGCTCATAGCTCATTGAAAGGGGATAGTATATCATACAAACAGTGACAGTCTGAGAACTGTAGAAAGTGTGTATTGTATATCTATTATACATCAATCCTTCTTTGATTTTTGATTGTGAGTGGACAAACACAGGTGTACAATAGACAATGTTACTCAGCAGGGAAGTCGAGAAAAAGTATTCGTTAAACACAATCCAGTCCAGCAGAAAGTGCCCAAGATACACATACAATATACTTCATGCATATTTTAATAGATAAGAACAATGTTTTGTGCACTAGTGTAAAATTTGCAAAGTAAGCAGAATAAGAACGAATAGAAAATGACTCAATGATAATGCAACATCAAACTAGAGGAAGCATGAAGGTCAAACTGCCTTAGTTTTTCACTTTGCCTGAATAAAAAACCTCTGGCTTCAGTAGTTCCACAGTACATCTCTGGCCCAGAGCAAGACACGCGACATGGTGGAATGTGTGTAAGGGTGGGTGAAGGGTGTGAGTGAGAAAGAGAAAATGAGAAAGAACATGACCAGACACATGAGATGACTATTTAAAAGAGATTATTGTAAAGATTCTATTATTATTATTATTATTATTATTATTATTATAAAGAACTCCAGGATTCCAGGAGGAAAATGTTCTACATATTCCTTGGGCTTTGAGTAAAGGATTTAAAAAGCACAAACAGCTTTTTAAATGATAAAATTTTCGTATGAATACATTTAAAATGCCTAATTTGTAAGTACTGGACATTCTTAACAGTTAAGATTATCCTAAACAACAAAGTTAATCAAATCCATCAGGGATTCAGAGATGCAAATTTTTCAAAAATAATTCAAATACCAAAAATGAAAAGGCAATTCATAAATTAAAAGTGTATTAAAATGACAATTACTTTTGCTAAAGTGCTATCAGTAAAAAGCAAAGAACAGACATACAATAAAAAAGGAAATAACAGAGTGTCCTTAATCACAGCAGGAAAGCAAATTCCAGGGGTACTTCATGCACAAAAACTAACAAGCCCTAATTGAGAAGGTAGAATGAAGAGATTATGTTTTTCTCCGCTTACTTTTTGAAGCTTTCAATTTCTTTCAAAGTCCATTTAATAAGCAGTTTCCACCCAACAACTTCTGCAAATTACTTACTCTCACTCATTATCTATACAATGTACTCTGTACAGGGTCACATGCAGCCTGTCTAAGGGGACTTGAAACACTAGGCAAGGTCCACCTTAGAACCACTAACACGCTTTGCATGTCTTTGGACTGTGGGGGGGAAAAAATAGAGAACTCAGAGGAAACCACCAAGCATGGGGAGAACATGCAAACACCTCGAACACAAAGGTGGGGCTGAAACGTATGACCTTGTAGATGTTAAGCCACAGTGCTAACCACTATGCACTATGGTGCTAACCCTGTATGTTGGTTAAAAACTGAAACCATTCATGCTTACAGTACTGTATACTGTATGTGTGCATAAGTGTATCATAGAAAAAAAAAATCAATCCTAAGCTCTGGTTTTTCATTGTTTTCTAGTTCCTCCTTCTGTCCCAAAACATGCATGCAGTGCTTATGAATAATGACAACCAATGGACTGCCCTTCTATTTGTAAATTCGTCCCTCTTGCACCTAGTCATTGTAAATCCACTTGGCCAGGGTAAAGTGGTCATGGAAAGTGGTTACTATTCATGTACTGTATGTACTGGGTAATTTAGTTTTTACTGTGCCTTTACTGTGCATCATGCTTAATATTGTAATGAAACACTGTAAAAAAAAAAAAAAAGGGCTGGAGCCTACTGTATGGCAGGGATATTACTATATTGCACATTTTGCACATCCTGTTTTAATTAATTATTTTTTTTCAATTATAAAATATTATATATTTATGTACAGTATCTATTATAAAATATAATATTTTTATTGTAACTTTTACATTTTTAGGCATTTGGCAGATGCCCTTATCCAGAGCAACATTTTTATCTCATTTTATATACATATATATATATATATATATATATATATATACTGTATATGCACAGATATATACACACTGACCTTGCTGAAGGGCCCAACAGGGACAACTTGGTGGTCATGGGATTTGAACCTGGGACCTTCCTAACCATAGTCCAATGCCTTAACCCCTGAGCTACCCCTGACTAGATTTATGTTTCACCAAAATGTTGCTTTTTCTTCTTCTTCTTTTCTTTTTTTACTTTTGAACAATTTGACTTTTCTTTTAGTGCAATTTTTCCTAGTGCAGTTCTATTCTATTCTTCATTTTTATGTCACCAACAGATGTAGAAGCATTTCACTGCATACCATAATGAGTACGGTCGTGTATGTGACAAATGAACTTTGAATTTTAATTTGGATGGGAGGTCAACTCATCACTGAGCACAAACACACAGTCTCCCATCTATTTACACTCTACACACAGTTTCTAAACCAAGCAATCAATTAATCAACCTAGACCACATGTCTTTGGACTGGTAGAAAACCAGGTGCCCAGAGGAAACCCACCAAACATGGAGAGAACATGCAAACTCCACACACACAAAAACTGTAGTCAATATTTAAACCACTAGCCCATCACCAGCAGTGCTAGGCTCTAAATCGCAGTTATAACCTGGACAGCATGCCTCTTTCAAATCCTATTGACAGAAACAGCATACCATATTGTTTATACTGTTATAGTGCAATGCTTACAACCAGAAAACTGAAAGTGCAACCTCAGCTTAAAATATCAACTTGTCAACGTATGGTAGTCTTCAACATTTAAAGTATCACTAATGTGCTTCCAAGCTACATGCTATTGTATGCTGTTGTTGCTGTGCTGCATGTTCAGTCCATATTTTTTCAATGAATGTCTAAACTTCAATATAGTCCAGTAGCCTCTCTGGCCTGTAACTATATAAGTGCAGGTAAATATGGAAAACATTTTCAGCACCATGGTCAGAAACACCACAGCACCATGGATAGACTGCGTCTTTTATTCAGTTCAGAACCATGGACAGCAACCCCACAAGTCTTTTATTCAGCTCAGCACCATGGACAGAAACATCACACACTATAAACAGAAACACTTCTATTTACTTCTGTACCATGTTTGCACATTTGCACTTTATTTTGTCTTTTTGTATTGTACTTAGTTTTTTGTAAATATATAGTGTTAATCTGTTTTGTTTCAGCTAGTCAGCTAATTAGGTGTCTTAGTTAGCTAGTTAGTTTTTGTTCATTTATGTTGTTAATTTATGTAATATGTAGCACAGGAAGAATGCTGTTTCGTTTCACTGTGAACTAAACGGTTGGTTGAAATGACAATAAAAGTCAATTTTTTTTGGTTCAGCACCATGGACACAAGCACCACAAAGTCTTTATTTTATTTCAGGGCCATGGACAGCACATGGTGGTTTTTGTAACACTGTTTAACAAATTATCCCAACAGTGAAGGCTACTACAGGCATCCAATTTTAAAAGATGGACAGGGATTGAGTTCCTCAGCAGAAATGAGAGAGAGAGAGAGAGAGAGAGAGAGAGAGATGAGCAATTTGCAGCAGATCAATAGTAGACTGCGGTATATGTCCGTGCAGTCTTTTAAAATCAATAACTTTATACCGTACAAGATGATTAAAGGTTAACCCAAAATGACTGAAAGTAAACAGAGGGTTGACCCTCAGGGTTCAATCCATTATTTACAGTAAAAGCAGACTAATAAAATGATTTTATCTGAAAAGATACGTGGATATACCATCTGGCAAATGTGCAATCTGTTGATTTGCTGTCAGCAGAGTAATATGTGACCATGTCTGTTTGTGTTTGATTTATTGACAAATTCCACAGTTATACATGAAATACTTTTGAATTGAATTGCAGTAAATGGCAAAAAGTTATTGTTTACTGTATTTATAAATTAGTTATTACTATGCAGTTTAACAACACATCATTACACAAAACAAAATCCCTGTTTACTCCTATAATCAAAAAGAGGGTTATTTCCTTTGCTCAGAAACAACAATTAATATTATATTACTAAATAAATAAAGAAAAGGAAGAAGGTGTGAAGGTGCTAAATTCATTGTTTCTGATTGTAGTGTAGTTAGATGATATGATCAGCGAGTAACACATCACAGCTAGTTAGTATTCTATAAAATGCAAACACAGTCTAATAAATTTTCAGCTTAAAAACAGCCTTATTAAAATGGGGGCAAAAAAGAAAATAATAATAATAAATGAATAAAAATAAATAAATAATAACCCTTAGAAGAACAAAAGGGCCCTTACACATTTATGACATCAGTACTATTAAAACAGTATTATCAGATCAAGGGCATTGTCATGTCATCATCGTGTTGGGCCCTGTGATACATACATTACTGTGCAAAAGTTTTTAATTTAAATTAAATTTAAATTTAATTTAATTTAATTAAATAGGAACAAAGGTTCTACTGTAACAGGCTGCAAAGTGTCTGAAGATACAATTTAAAAATTGGTTGTTTATATAGCAACATTAGCAGCAACCTCATTTCCCCTCTTATCTGTTCCAACCATTCAGCCTAATCATCTGGCCGGGTCATCTGTTATCATCTGCGTCTGTTTTCCATTGGTTCATGCCTTAAATTAGATGGATTTATGCTTGCATGATTCATAGGTCACTGTGTGGCTTAACGAACAAAAATATTCCTCTGGAACAGGTCAGGTACTAGGTTTGGACTAAATGAAAAACAAAAATGAGAGTCAAAAAATTTGTTTGGGAAGCCTAGAGAAGTATACACTAAGACTACATTCAAATAAAATAAAATAAAGTCTGTTATTTTAGAAGGAAAATATGAAAAAATGAGAGAGGCCCAAGACATTTAAGCAGAACCTGTATGTTGTTACATACAGTAATGTTTTTTTTAAGGATCAGGGTCCGGTTTCTCGAAAGCTTCTTATTGCTAAGTAATTCTTAAGTTGTACCTTAACCTCTCTCTTAACGTTAAGGCGCAATTGCTGAAACGTTCATACTCTAAGTATCTCTTAGGTAAGTCACACGTTCGTAAGGTTGGTCTGGACCAACCTTAACTCACTCTTAGCATAGT
>JAQMYL010000008.1:5447904-5461892 GCA_030014365.1 Clarias pachynema | reverse complement strand
AGAGGTTACAGCATCACCCGGGGTTCGAACCAGCGATCCCCGGATGATAGGGCGAGCACTTTACCACTGCGCCACTCGGAGGCCAGTTAGCTGATATTCTAAAGTGGGATATGTGAAAATATGAAAAGAAACTTATGAGATTTACAGTATTGTCCACCACCTCCATGGTCCATTCTCCTCACTGCAACATACAGTATGTGCTGGTGGAGCAAAATAACTGGTTAAGTAAACAAACAATTCATAATCTGTTTTTTTTGGAAATTTTCTATAAAAGAAATACCACACGGAGTGCTGTTGTGCTGGATATTGTCACAGCACTCCCTCTCATGTAATATTGCTTCATTAATGATTTAGTTAAGTCAGATCTGTAAATAAAAGTTGTGTAAATGTTAATGTGCATTTTTCCCCGCAATTAATTCACATAATAATAATAATAATAATTAAAATATTTTCACTTACCTGTCAGCACCTACTACTCTTGTGAATCCTTGTGTCTTAATATTAACTTAACTCCTCATCTTGACACATCGACTTTATGTTAGTCTTTATGTTCAGGCTTAATAAACCGCTAGTGCTAACATCGAAATGTCTTAAAACTCATTTTTTAAATCATTACTTACATGAAAAAAATGTGTTAATGGTACATTGAGACATTCAGCAATGCTGTGCTTTTGACAGAAATAGGAATTATCAGCTAGTGTATGTGCATTAGGAAACTATTTGGTAATTCAGACCAAAATTGAGCAAGAAGCAGCAGAAAAATGATCGCAACTGTTAGCCGTCATTCAGCTCTCTATAAAATAATGTCTATAAAATCTATAAAATTAGCTTCAGCCTAACACAATGCCAGTCAGTGAACAGATCAATGCCGAAAATTCAGAATTTCACATATATGTGCTATATATCATATGATATGATATATACTGTACATGCATGACCCCAGAATATCTGAGAGAAAAAGCAAAAAGAAACCATACTCTGAAATCTAAATGCATTATAAATTCCCTAGTCAGCACTATTCATATGTTATGACAAAGATATTCATGGTAATTACAGTACCATGCGGCTCATTTTAATTTTTTTTTTCTTTTTCTGTTCAAAAATATTTTATGTTCAAAAAACATAGAGTAATTTCTGAAACTGAACATATAAGTCAGAATTAAGTCAGATTAAAAAAAAATGTGTTAGTATTAATTAGTGTTCATTAACAACACTTTTGTCATTTCAGTTATTTTAATGATTTTAACCTCTGCACTTTTTTTTGATTACCATTACCATATTATATTTAATATAACATGTATTCCCAGTTATAGCATATTTTTAAAGCTTTGTGTTTAATGTAGTGAAACTTTTGGATCTACACCCACAGAAATATTCTAAATGGTAGTTAGGGTGACCAAATTAGACCAAATATCCACTCTCACCCACTCACTCACTCATTGTCTATACTGCTTTATCCTGTATACAGGGTCACGGGGGGCCTAGAACCTATTCCTGGAGACTTAGGGCATGAGGCAGGGTACAGCCTGGACGGGGTGCCAATCCATCACAGGGCAGACACATATACACACTCACACACTAGGGGCAATTTAGAAATGCCAAATAGCCTACCAAGCATGTGGAGAACATGCAAACGCCATGCACACAGACCCAAAGCGGGAATCGAACCCGGAACATTTTATTTTTTATTTTTTGGTTGAGTTAACTGATATTATTTCATGATAGTTAAGTTGGCCATAAATTAAAATATTTCATTTCACATTCACCACAAACTACAGAAATAACAACAAAAATAAATAAATATATAATAATATAATAAAATATAAATAATAAAACCTTCATTTATCATGACAAACGGAGAATGCTAAATCACTGCATATTTTTATTAGGAAGAACAAAAGATCTGACCAACTGTCAATTATTTTTTAATTTTTTAATTTTATTTTTTTATCAACTGCCACAGTATATGGAAGCGCAGTAGCCAGGTCTTAAACAGCCATTTGCTTATTTTTTGGTATTTTTCATCTAACCCATGCCACCTGGATTTCATGCCACCTGGATCTCCTTCTCCACACTTCACTTTAAATACCTTTAGATTAAGAGATTGATAAGTTTAAAAAATGATATCCTTTCCTGAGACCTGTCTTATAGTTGCAACACTTCATACTCTCAGCCCAGGTTCAAGTACAAGTCACTTTTAAATGTTGAAAGACTACGATTGCTTTGGAAGTAATGAATTTTTGAGCCACAACCAAACACCAGCTGCTGTTGATGAAAAAAAAAAAAAAAAAAAAAAACTTGCTTATAGCAGTAACATCTTCTCAATCCCCCTGGGGCATGAAGAGAGGAAGCAAGAATCCTTAGCTGAACTGAGAAAAAAGAAAGAATAAAATAAAATAACCACCTTCTGTTGCAAGTGTAAATTGCACAATGAACTGTATATCCTACACAAATATGCTTCTGGATATACATTATCTCTGATTAATCTCTTTTTTCATCTCTGCACCATGTGAACAGACATACAGTACAGTAAGTTACAGAATGACAGAAACAGATACATACCTGACACATGGGTATACATCTGATAAGGAATTAGCAATTGACACACAAAGTGAAATATAAGTACCAATTGGAAATGTTATGATAGTATAGATACCATGGTATTTTTGACAGTTTTATCGTATTCAATTGGTTGGTACTGTATAGTACCGTACATGTACCACACTATGGTACATGGTTTTACCATGGTACTGTACATACTTTGGTACAATGGTACATGAACTATAGTATAGTACATGGATTTACAATATACCTTAGTATTGTACTAAGGAACATGTGCAAGGATACAATACTGTATTATGGTATGTACTGTGGTATGAACTATAGTTTACAGTATCATGATAAAATTTCTTATTGGTTTCACACAACATCTACGTAATTACACTGTTGTAATACTGTATTCAAATATGGTTATTAAGATTATTTCGTATTGCTAATTGTGCATGATTGGCAGTCTAATCTTGAAATTAGTATTTTTGAAAGTAAAATACATAAGATTTTACTTTTGACTTTGTTTTTGAGGTTGTTGTTAGTCAGTTCTGCATGTATTATTAAATAGATTTCAATCAGGGTCTAAAAACTGTCAGAGAGGAATTCCTAACCTTTTCCTCACAAAAAAATAAATAAATAAATAAAATTAAAGAGACTGGTTATAACCTTCAATATCCACCATAAATTACCCAACTGCAAATATCCCACCTTTGATCAAGATTCTGTTGATTCATAATTGGTTACCCTATAAAACCTATATATATTCACCCATCCACCAATCTACGAACCTCTGTACTCCACCTAGGAACCGTGGAAGCCAATGGTGACCATTGTATTTATACCATTTGTACAACCATTCACATGCACAATCACACACTACGGGCAATTTGGGAACAATTTGCCTAAACCAATGTTTTTGGACCGTGGGAGGAAACCGGAGAACCCGGAGGAAACCCACTAAGCACGAGGAGAACATGCAAATTCCATGCACACAGACCCGATGCGAAAATTGAACCCAGGACCTGGAGATGCAAGGCAACAGAACAGTGCTAACCACTAAGCCACTGTGCCGCTGTATGATAAAAGTAGTTATTGATATTTTTTGTATGGGAAATCACACACAGAGAAAAATTATATTGGATACACCTATGGGGATGTATATTTAAAAAAAAGTTTCTACATTAATATATTTCAGGATATTAAGGACAGATTCCCATCCTGGAAAAAGTGTGTAAGCAAATGCCTTATAATGCAACTTGGAGTTTAGTAAGATAGAAGGCAAATCACTAAAAGCAGCTTTTCAATTTCATGTCAAATTTCATGCCCTTGAATAGTGTACTGTTAAACTCTAGATTGGATTTTTAACAGCTTTGTGTTTGGTGGCTGATGGAAGGAGGATCACTAATCTATGATCCGCTGTTGCAACTCTAATCATAAAACCACGCAAAATATTGTGTGTCACAAAAAAAAACTGTACCCGAGAAAGAAGTGTGATATCAGATCACAATATCACACACCGGCTGTAATATTTATGCTAAATCCGTTGATTCCTGTGGGATCTAAAGAGAGGATAAAAGTTTCAGGTTGATTTGGGAAATTCATGAACCGTGAAGCATTCAGATGCACCAAGTGTCAAAGAAAAGCAACTGACTCCAGATTAATACTCTGTGACAGAACTGCAAATATGGGATTATTTCAGGGATGTAAAAGAGCTTAATAGCATGCATAGATGAAAAAAAAATTGGTAACGGATGGTTTAGAATTGATAAGGAAAAGTCAATCAAAGATAGGACACATTGCTGCCATGTTGCATCAGAATCAGTGTCAGCATTAATATTGTGATTTTCTATGTCCCGTATCTCATGGGTATCTCCATGTCCTTTGGTATCCACAGCAATAATAGTTCACAGAGCAGCTGATAATAAGAAAGACTGGAATGAATGTGGTTTTTGAAATGTAGAAACAGAAAAAAATGAAAATACAAAATGCAAGAATTCCTAAAAGTAAGTGACTAAGTGAGCATAACTTTTTTTTTTTATCAACTGACATAGGTTATTCAAATTGTTTATGTTGGTAGAGTAACTTTTCCTCTATACAAAGGGATTAGTCAACGGCCTCCATCACAAGCCATGCATTTGCGCCATCATTGAAGCCAACTCTGGAACACTATGTGAAAATCCTCTTTGTCACAGTTGATGGTCCTCCTCTGCAATACACAACATTTATGAAGATACTATTGACGAGCGATGACGTTTAAAGCAGGGAAAACCAGAATTGAAGACAAACCACACAATGGGAGACCATCAACTGTGATAAAGGGGATTTTCAAAGAGGGTTCGAGAGTTGAGTTTAACAATGGTGCAAATATGACGCACACAATGTTGAGTAGTACCTTTGTATTTAGGAATAGTTATTCTACCAAGTTTAATGATGTCATTTAAAAAAAAAAAGTTTTGCATCACTTTTGGTACATCCCTTGTACTATAAAACTAACATTTAGTTCAGTATCATTGATACGTCGATTGAGCTTTTGTCAAACCTACAGTAGCAACGGCTTGAAGTTCCTTTGTCACTATATTTCTAGAGTCACAAGCAAAATTCTGGTGGTTTCATGGATGAATTGTGTTCTGGGATGTGTACTCATAGTAGAAAAAGTTGACTAAGTTCTGCTTCGTTGGTGACCTGTGCACACCACTTTGTGAAATTCTCAATGTGCCCAGATCATTCAAAATCTTAGTTCAGTCTCTCCCTCATACCTCTATCTGTACCTAACAACCAGTACTCCCAAGACTACAGTCATAACTTGAAAGAGTTTCAAACCACCACTATTTCAAAGCATATACTGAGTGTGTGTAGTGACTGGGGACTGGTGTGCTAATAGCAATGTGCAGTTGCAAGTATCCCCATAGATTCCTGGCAAACACAGCAGAGAGAGTTGAAACATCAGAAGTGCCCCTCGATATTCCATTTACCATATCATTCATCTGATCTAGCTTGGATTGATGTCATTTCTAAAAAAAAAAAAAAAAAGTATTTGAAGGTCTTTGGAAAGGGTTATACTTTAGTAGAGACATCTAAACGGCCCATTTATTTAACCTTTCCATTGCCCGTGTCTATTTAGGAATGTTAAAAAGTATACTGAAAAACACAAATCATTAAATTTAAGGTGGTACAGCATCATTGATGTTTATTACCTCTGTTTGCAATACATCAAAAAAGATCAAGTAAAATGCTTTCCGGTCAAAAATCCATCATTTCCCACATAGCTGCCATGGCGTAGTAAATGACAAACATAACCAGCTCTTTCAAAAAGTTCCTCTTGAGCCCAAATTGCTCGAAAGCCCAAAGTGAAGATGTTCTGTCAAGGGACATTACTTTCTGGATGCCAGTGCCAAAACCCCTGTAATACGAGACCAATTACGAACACTCTTTCAGCAAGCAAACACATTTAATTAAGTTAAATCATCAAAAACAACACTTTGTCTCCTCAGAAACAGCTTCTAAGTCTTGCCTCTGAATTGTCTGTTTTGTTCTGTTAACAGCTAACTAGCTCCTAACACAAGGCTGAATCCCCAATCCCTCTCTAATCCCTAAACAAGGACATTATTTGGTGTGTCGAGCAAAGTGTTCAACACCCTGCACAGTATACACTCTTTGGGATTCAACCTACTCTACACTCCATTGTGGGTTCACTGGCACACCATTTGTTGAAGCCTCATATTATGTCATTCCATAAGGGGGGGGTCTCATTCAGATGTCAAGATGAATATCCAGACTCTGCTCTTCTCTAATCACTATTGTCTCAATCAAATGTTATTTTATTCCCTCTTATTTAAATTGTACTTAACTTCACGTTCTATGCCTACAAGACTCATGTGATATTACTTTTTGTAACATTTGCACCAAATCACATTTAGCAGTAGATTTGAAATACTTCACCTTTTATGTCAGATTAAATAAAAACATCTGTGAAGTGTGTTATTTTCTTATTACACAACTAATAAAACATGACTGAGGGATGGAGAGTTAGAACAACAAGAAGAAGAGGAAGAAGACCAGAGTGGCTCTCACAATGATTAATAGAGACTGAAGTTGAAAAAGTGTAAATGGGTGAAAAAAAAAAAAAAATAAGAACAACAACAACAAAAAAATGATTGAGTGACCTTGTGTGGCAAAACAAGACAGGGAATATGATGGATGGTGGGGGCTATTGAGACCGACAGAAGGATGCCAAATGTGTATGGAGGAGAGAGAGAAGAAGAGCGAGAATGACAGGAAGAACGCATCAACGAAAATAAGATATGACAAAGCTCTTTCACTCTTTCTCTCTAGTGCTCTTTCTCTCTCTTTTGCTCCGTCTCACTTTTTAACATGACATGTCCTGACAAAGACCTTGATGTTTTTGACATGTCTAGTTTGCTCCATTGTTGATGTTGACTTTTTAGGTTATACCCCTTCATCTGCCTTGATCATTCCAAAACTCCTTTTTAGTAACTCACTCAATCAGCAAGAGTCCTGAAATATCAACTAGTAAACAGGTCATGTTTTAAATTAATACATTTTAAATGATGATATTCTCTGAAAAAAAGAAGGAGAAACTCTCTGGTATGTCTAAAGAAAGACATTGCTAAAGAAACGAACAGGAATTGACTCTGGCCTCTTATTTGTTATGTTTTACTGAGTCATTATAAATAAAAACAAAATAGTTGAATTAAAGCTATTCTCTGAACATACATAAACATACAGCATACACTAATCAATTATTACATTAATACCACCACCAAGTGAATTATCAATATACCATTATATACCACTAAAGGCCAGTTTATCTGGACTGGGCACAACTGAGGATGGCTCAGGTGGAGCCATAATCTTTGGCCAAGAATTAAAAAAGAAAAATAAGAAAAGAAATAAATAAATAACAAATAGTAAAAATATAGTTCCAAAGCAACGATACTCGCAACCAAGCACCTGTGCTATCGCCACCTTTGAGCATGCTAAGACTTTCAAAAAGGCCTGGATGCTGGAAAAAAATATCATCACACTATGATGTCACTAAATTTGATGTCACTAATTATGATGTCACTCATGTAGGTATGAGCCACTTTTCAGCATAACTTTAAGGAATCTCCATTTCCTGAACCATTTCCTATATAAGAAGTTCCCTTGCAATTCTGCATCCTGAATGTCTTGAGATTATATTGGCCTGGTTTGGTGCAGATTATATAAATGCCCTAGGAGGAGTATATTAAAATCCATTAGGTATATTTTGCAAAAAATATTGTATACAAAATACCTGACTTCCTGTTGAGTAAAGCCCATGAGCGAAAGTTGTTCAGCTCAATGAGATCTAAATGTGTACCGGGTTTTGCATGTACTGTATACATGCAAGTGTGTATGAGTTATGCAGCAAAATCTCATGTGAAGACCCTGCCACATGCCACATCCAGGGCTCAGCCTCTCTGGCGTCTTGATGGCAGCAGATTCCAAGCTGTGAGCTGTTTTTCATGACATTTTGAGCATGTTCAAGGCCCCAAAAAGCCCTGGATGATGAATGACATCAGCACTATCAGAGCTAGGATGTCATAGTGCTGATATGTGCTTAGAAGAACAATAGGGCCCTTTACATGACATCAGCACTATCAAAACATCAGCAATAAGTTAAGTTAAGCCTTTATTTGTCACATACTGTATACATTATAGCACAGTGAAATGCTTTCTTCGCATATTCCACCGTAACTCAAGTCAGAGCGCAAAGTCGGCCATGATACGGCACCCCTGGAGCAGATAGGGTTAAGGGCCTCGCTCAAGTGCCCAACAGTGGTGACCTGGTGGACCTGGGGATCAAAACGACGATCTTCCGATCAGTAACTCAATATTAGAGCATCATCACTATCAACGCAGTAGCACTATCAGATCTATGATGTCATAGTGATGATCTCACAGTCCTTGGACCCTTAAAAAAGTACTGTATTGGCTGATATCACGCTGCTGCTACTAACTGTTTTCCCCTTTTTCAAAGTTATCTTTAAATTAGTTTTCACTCATCTTTAAGCTCAATATGGTCACTGTATAGATATGCTTTTTTTTTTAAAGAAGTCAAGCTGGGGTCAGCAGGGGTACTTATTCACAAACTCTCATCCGTTAATAAGTGATCCTTTGAAACAGTCTCATGGCTGGTTTCAAAGGACATCTGAGCCCATGCACTGTTTCCTTATACGCATCTATTCCAGATTTGATTGAGTACTTAAAACTAAAATATAACCATAAAAATAGGATGGTTAAATCATTTATGCTTATGAGCCTAATAAGTATTGACTCATCCAGCACTAGGGCACCGAATAGGGAGAGTGTGAGTGTGTGTGTGTCTATACTTCTTTTTGCAGAGAAGTTATTTTTTACAGCCATTGCTTTAATTTGTCACTGCAGTGTTGAGTTGATTAATCCCAGTTCTCAGCTCGAACAGATGAATTTGAGTTGCATCATGGGTTCGGTATTACACTCCAACAAGGTCTTGCTTCCTTCCATGATAGTATTAGTCCTTCTCTTCTCAGGGAGACAAATCACTAAAACACCACGCAGTGATGAAGTCTTTATGAGGGAGCTCATATTTTTCAAGCCTTTCCACTCAGAGATTAATGGAGTGTTGCAAAGAATATGGGATTGGGGTATTGAGGTAAGAGCAGTGAGAGAGAGAGAGAGAGAGAGAGAGAGAGAGAGAGAGAGAGAGAGAGAGAGAAAGTGGGTAGTGAGAAGACAGATCTAATGCTATTTCTTAATGCTATTATGTTATAGATTTCTTAGCTTGTTCCTAATTATACCAATGTTCATATTCTTAATGAAGATATTAAGTAGAAGAGAAAAAAGAAATTAAGAAAGGTGCATGAACACATAGCACATCTCTTCTTTAGTGAATATAGTAGAAAATTAAAGGATAAATCCAGGCAGATAATACTGAGACCCTTTTGTTCGAGAGCAAGCACCATTGTTGTTCATTTGGCTGCTTCCATTAGGAGTCTCTACAGGAGATCATCAGAGGTTTTATCCCAAATACCCTTGCTGGGGCTACTATTCTGCAGGCTTGGGTCTGGCACTAAGGGTTCCCTGCAACACCTGTGATTGGGACTCAAACCCAGGCCTTGTGGCACTCCGAAGCAGGCAAGAAGCCAATCACTACGCAACCACTTCCTTAGCTTTTGTAACTTTGTAACTCAAATGTAACTTGCTAAACTGGGGGCTTCGCCCTGTCCCAATAACCCCATAACAGTCATACGGTATGCAATGAACATGCAAAGTAAATGCAATGAAACACATGCAGGATAACCACCCAGTGTAGTGTAATGTAAATCTTATTTTAATTATTTTTTTCTTAGTTTTCATTACTTATGTTTTTCTTTTCTTTTTGGCTATTGTTGTGGCATAGTCCAGATAAAAAAAAAGAATAACATCAAAGCAAAAGTTCCAAATGGATTTGTTTTACATACCTGGCACAGACCATTATTATTTACACACTGTCTTCAAAAGATTCTTTTTTTTATTTGCATTTAGCATACTTTTCCCTTTTTTTATTTTCAATCCATCAACCAAAGATTAAGGCATGATCCACTACAATAGGATGCCACAGATCACAAAGTGAGCAAAAGAAATTGTATATACTGTATGTATGAAGAGAAGAACAACATGAATATAATGCAGCTTGGCATAAAGAGAGAGAGAGAGAGAGAGAGAGAGAGAGAGAGAGAGAGATGGTTATTAAAAGCTCTTTAATAATTTAGATCTGGACTTTTTTTTTTACATACAAGAGTGCAATGTGTGCTTCCCAAATTAAGTGGTCTGCATCCTGTAAAGTTCAGTGAAGCATAATGGCTTTATCAGAGAACAGACGAGCAGAGTAAAAAGAAACAGAAAAAAAAAGATAATTGTCGGATAATAAAAAGGGAAGGGGGGGGGGTGTAGGGTTATGACTCGGGGAGGGCTGGACTGTGTGGTATATGCCAATGCCTTTAAGGCTTTAAAGAACAGTGTTACTGCCTTATCTTATTCTAAACATTAAAGGTCCTATATTTTCCTTTTTTCCCCACTTTTTTTTAGTAAGTTACCATGGGTCTTAGCGCCCCAAAGTGTGTCTGTTACAGATAATGCATTTTTTTTTAATACCCTTATTTCAGCTTCCCTGAAAACTACAGCAGCAGAGCCAAAATGTGAAACTCAGTTAGGCAGGACAAAAGGAATACAGGATCAGCTGACAAACATTTGCTTACCTTATTCCACAGGATCACATCCCTGCATAATGGGAAAGCATGTTGCAAATTAACCGTTGCATTTTGGGAAAATGGAGGTTATAACTTGCATGACACGATTCATGAAGCTGTAATTTTTTACATGCATACTATGTAACTCATTTGACAAGGCTATTTCATGAATGAACTTGATTATATAAATAATTACCTTGACTGTCTATAATTTCTAAATGTCCTACCTCAAGCAAGACAAACCAATCTCTTTAGACTGCCATGGCTACAGTACAGCTCTGAATAGCCATTGCACATCGCATGATCAGGACAATCCTGACTCAAGTTTACTATACAGTATGTAAAAACTTCTGTTGGCCACACTGTCTTAGCAGCACTTTCCATTTAAGGATACTGTCTCCCTAGTCAGGGGCCGATATTTGGACTGATACTTTGAGGAAGGTGAAAGTTTCTTAAAGACGATCATTACCGGTGACAAGACACGGATTCATCACTACGAGCCTGAGAGCAAACGGCAGAGTACGGAACAGAAACATCCTCAATCAATCGCAGACCGAGAAAAAGTTCAAAAGTCAACCATCAGCTGGAAAATTGATGCCTAGAGTTTTCTGGGATTCTCAAGGGCCAGTATTGCAACATTATCAGGAAAAAGGTTCAACAATCAACAGTGCTCCTTACAGTGAGACGCTTATTGAAGAGCTGAAGCCTTAAATTTTAGGATAAAGGTTTGCTATCGAAGGCTTGTGATCCTGCATGACGATGTACGTCACCTGATTGGTCATGATAGAAGCCCTACAAGGAAGGAGATTCACTTCTGATGAAAAAGTGAATGTACCACTGATGAAGAAGTGAATGTCTGATAAATGGATAAATAAATAAATAAATAAATAAAGGTGTGACGACTTGATTATTTAGCATGTCCAAAATACCTGCCTTTCTCCAATGTTCTATTTTTAATGCTTTTAAGAAGCACTAAACCTCCTTGCTTGTATAGTTGAACTTAGTGGCTTATTGAGTTTTCTTTTTCAAAAATTGCAGTTGCAATCCTTAAACATTAAACAACCATGACAAGAACATGAGCGAGGTCAACACTGGTTAACGCACAACACGCGGCACCAGGCTTATTGCGATGATGAGACTTCACAATGAGACAGAGACAAACAGACAAACATATCAGGAGTTAAATGGAGAACAGAAGAATACAAATGGGAAATAGGGTGGAGACAAAACAAAATAGTACAATAAAAGCTCGAGCAGCACGTGTCAGGTCTGGGGGATTTGCCACGTGCTGAGAAGATTACACAGATACACACCATCAGTCATTTTTCTTTATCAACCACAATCATTTATATAATCATTTAAAATTGCAGTGCTGTTTTACTATTATTGTTAGGGGACTATCATTTCCCCCTACCTACAGTATAACATCATCCCTGATGCACTCACTTCCACTTATGTTTAGGGCTTCCTTGGGAGAAATGGATTTTTTCTCATTTTTCCTCATCTTGTCAGTGAGATCTACTGTTATCCATGCCCAGTCTCCATAAACCATGCGGTCCTCCCCGAATCCCTAGATCATACAGGAGCATTTACTATAGCAGAAAAATTGCTATGTGTCACCCTGCTCAGCCATGAGACTGGGCAATTAATCAACTTTACGCAGGCTGCACACCTCACTGGTTTTTCATTTTGGTACAAAGACGGAAGTCTACATCCCTGCATTTATTAAGTTTGAATGAAAATAAATACCAGTAGGGGCTTCCTCAGCTCCCTTCAGCATTCAGACAGGCATGTATCAAACAATTTGATAAGAATATGATAGGGAGATTGGACACTATCGGTGCTTTGTGATGTCCTATGGGCTACTCAATGCCCTAGCCGAGAGTAGGATAAACATATAACTTCTAGAGATGTGCCTTCTGCTTAATTTTAGCTATTTTTATTTTAACACCTATAACGGTATTTCTGACTGAAAGCAAATGTGTTTGTGTTTGGCAGATGTAATATACAGTAGCTCATGATTTGAGCTTGTAACCATACTGAAGCAGTGTAAGGTAGGACATTAGATAAAGTAAAGAATTCTAAATAATCTTTCTAAACCACGGGAGCATGGTCACTCGGGCAGTTGAGTCTCTGGGTTGCTGATGGGAGAGTCAGAGGTTGCTGGTTTGCCCCTATTAGGCCCTTGGGCAAGGCCCTTAACCCTCTGCCCATACTGAATATTATACCCAGCCACTAGAGATGCAAGGCATACTCAATGCCAGCCAAAAGCCTGGAGAAATGTGAAGGTTGTGGCTGGAAAGGCATCTGGTGTGAAACCTGTGCTGGTATCTGGTGGAACAAATGATCCCATGTGGTGACCCCCCCAAGAAATGGAATACATTTACCAACCCAAAAACTGCAAATAGCAGTGCAGTGTTGTTTCTAGAATATAATCTGCACACCTGAGGTACCTAATAAATGTCCATTGCAGTTTAATACCTTTAATTACAGTGTACTGGATGTTTTCAGATATGTATCTCTATTTACTCCTGCACATTTAATTACTCAGTCAGGCATACGGTATACTAGATACTTGACTAGCCAAATACTGCATCTGTGTCCAGGTTTTATTCATCTATTCAACTTATTCCAACCCTGTTTACCTTAGCACTCAATGCAAACAGGAGCTCCCCAAACTACACCCTTGAGCTTTCTTCTAACAGGAAGTGCCACTACAATTTAAGCACCTGAGAGACGCTTGCCATCAGGCAGTATTGCTTAGATACGGGTAGGTATATTGTATATGCACTTATCTTTTGTGAACTATTTTTGAACCAATTTTCCAGGGATGCTAAAGAAAATGTCTCTCTATATATCATGCAGGAAAATGCTGAACCTATTTTATTTCCTAGTATCTCTAAGCACTCTCAACCAAGTCTCTGGCTTGGACAAAGGACTTTATTCGGTTCTGAAAGTGCCATGTGGTTGCCATGTGGCTGAGCTGGATCAATACTTACAATACAATGCAATTTTCGCTTGACATTTCCATTAAGAAAAAGTGTAGGATCGCGTCCGAGTGGCGCAGTGGTAAAGTGCTCGCCATATCATCCGGAGATCGCTGGTTCGATTCCCGGTTGATGCTGTAACCTCTCGCAGCCGGAGGTCTAGAGAGAGCTGATTGGCCGAGCTCTCTCAGAGGGGAGG
>JAQMYL010000008.1:5433042-5445026 GCA_030014365.1 Clarias pachynema | reverse complement strand
TCTCTCTTACACACACACACACACACACACACACACACACACACACACACACACACACACACACACACACACACACAAACTGTCCCAAAGGTTAGGTGATGCAGAGAAACTTTCCAGCTTTCCAGATTGCACTGCCTGATGCTCCTAATTTACTGTTACACACACACACACACACACACACCCTGCACGCTGGCAGGACGACCGCTCTGACATGGTTTCCAGGGATACACAGTGCATGCTGGCAAATTAGGCAGCAGGACAGCACAGAACAGAGAGCCTTGTGTTACATACACTCAGTGTGATCAGAGAGAGAGAGAACAGAAATAGAAAAAAAGCAGGGATGGAAAAACAGACAGGGGAGGATTGGATTTAAAATGGGACACTGAGACAAAAAACTCTGGAGATTGGATGAAGGTGTAAATAGATTGGAAGGATCTGGATTAACACAGAAAGAGAATCGAAAAATGTAGAAGCCCTAACTGGTCTAATGTTACCTGACATGGTAATTTAAAATAATAATAATAATAATAATAATAATAGAAGAAGAAGAAAAAAAAATAACTATAGTAAACTAGGTACACATGGGAGACCAAGAATGTAGCGCATAAGAGGGCATGATTAGAATTTTTTCAATATTTTTTACATACTCTACAAATTGGGTTAGAAATGTTCTAATGCTTTATTAAAACCTGGAAGGATAATGCTAACCTGTTAACTTTTCTAAAGAAATAAAAAAAATAATACTTTGTGCCAATGGGAAAAGGTCATGTGGTTTGGCGAGTCTAGATTGACCCTTTTCCAGAGTGATGAGTGCATCAGGGTAAGAAGGGAAGCGAATGAAGCGATGCACCCATCATGTATAGTGTCCACTGTACACAGTGTTATGATCTGTGGTTGCTTCAGTTGGTCAGGTCTAGACTCAGCAACGTTCTCTGGCAATAAAATGAACTGATGACCTGAACGTACTGAATCACCAGGTTATCAAATCAAGAGCCTAAAGCCACTGAACCAGCTTCTAAACTCCCCAGATCTCAAGCAGAACGGGATGCACCGGACAAACAATCAATTCATGGAGGCCCAACCCAGCAGTTCACAGGTCTCAAAGGATCTGACACCAATGTCCTAATACTAGACACCACAGCACACCCTTGCAGAGTCATGCAAAGCTCCCCAGGTAGCACAAGGCGTACTTACACAATACCTGGAATAATGTTTTCCATAGTAATGTTATGGCTGATCCATGTGTGCATGCTGGTGGGGTGTGTTATGTTTTCTTTTTTTTATTATTTACCTTGTTAATAAAGTGAACATCTAAGTTTGGGGCTTTTAAGAGATCTGATTAATCACACCTTTAGGCATGATGTATGTGATACTGAAGCATGTCTTGCCTTTACCAGCATGTAGAATTTACTGTAATAAAACAGCGTGCAGGGATTCTGGCAGCAGCTCCATAAAATTATAATCAATTAATAATATGACTCTTAAGCAAGTAATGAGATATAATTAATGCATTACTAGATTATAATCAAATGAATTTCTTTATGCTTGTGATTCTGCGTGAATAATAGATGGTTATCTCTGATTTTTGGAAACTGCTACCGTGATGGAATTATTCTCCATCATCAGTTACATTTATATTTAAGTTCTTATATTTATTAAATTGCCCTCTTGAATTAAACATTTGAATGCTACAATTAGTAAATCAGGAAATATGGCCCTCTTGTAAAAGGTTTAGAAATAATTTTTAAAAAAGTTTTACAGATCAAATACAGAGGTAGAATAAAAGAAATCTGTGTGTCTGTGGAATTTATTCAGTAACAGTCAAAGGCATCCATGGCTACAAGTAAAAACTGACCTGAAGCACTGCTGTAAAGTACAAAATTAAGTTAGGAGACACTTGGGGATTGTCTATACCGTTTTATCCTGTATTCAGGGTCACGGGGGGGCTGGAGCCTATCCAAGGAGACTTGAGGCACAAGGTGGGGTACACCCTGGACAGGATGCCAATCCATCGAAGGGCACACACACATACACTCACATGTGTGCCAATTTTGGAAACGCCAATTAGCCTAACCTGCAGATCTTTGGACTGTGGGAGGAAACCCACCGAGCATGGGGAGAACATGCAAACTCCATGCACACAGAGGCGGAAATCGTGCCTGGCCGGGAATCAAACCCAGACCCTGGAGGTGCAAGGCGACAGTACTAACCGCTATATGTGAAAATATGTGAGAGACCCTTTTATTTGCAATTTGATAATATGTGATTTAATTGGGTGATATCATACAAGAACGAGTGCTGCTCAGGGGGTGATATTCAGCACGGCTGTGATAAGGTTGCAGGCATGAGGTCATAGCCCAAATACTGAAGCTATTGCAGCCGTACTGATATTCAGTACAACAGCACAACCTTGAGTGTATAAAGATATTTAGCATTGTGCTAAATATCACTCCCTGATTCCCGGCCAGATTCGATTCCCATCTCCCGACTAGCACTAAATAGAAGGCTAGTGTGCTAGGATGTAAAATTACTTGTTTCATGCACACCAAGTAGTGACCTTGATCAGGGGTTAGAGAGGGATTTGGGATTAAGACTTGTGTTAGAGGCTAGTTAGCTTTGTAGCTCACATTAGCCATGAACAAAGCAAGGCTATTCAGAATGACTTAAAAACATTTACTGTACTAAACAATGTCACAAAGTGTTGTTAAAGATATTGTGTTATCAGGTGTGTTTTCGTGCTGAAAGTGCTTCTGTGCCTGAATTTGAATGTGGGTTTTGGCAGGCAGCTGTTCTCCCCGCTTTCTTGTTGCACGGATCGTATAGACCTACTTTTACAGATGCTGCAACTGACAGTTAGTGTAATTAATGATTGCTAAAACTCCTGGGGCATGAACTGATACATGTAGTTAAACATCCCAGTGCTGTTATGCTCAATATCACCACCCGTGGAATGCCTCTTGTCCAATTAGATTACTTTGATTTCAGAACAAACTGTTGTATAGTTTATATCATGGGGTAAATTTGTTTGAAGCTGAGACAATTTCATTACACATCATTTAACATTCAGATGCAGTATGTTTCTGATTCCTCCTACTGAAGGAGACATGCAGAGTTCTAGGAAAACATTTTGAGTCTTTCCATCTGTGTTTGTTTATTTCCACGGCAGAAAGAAAAAGACAGAGGAAGACGGCAGTTATTTCAGAAGGTGTCATCAATCATCGTTAAGTCTTTTCCGCCCTCCTCGTCTTCAACTGCGCCACCCACGGCGACCCATAATACACCTGTCACTCCACTCTCCATAGAGACAGCACTAGGCAGGGGGAAGATAGTTCTGTCATTCTTCTCAGCTCACTGATCATGGGTTTATGGATTAGCACTTTCTCACTTACGTGTCATACAATCCTGCCTGTAATCCCGAGCATGCTTTCCATTTTCTTTATCTCTACTGTATACAGTATATACTGTAAACTTTATATTGTAAAAGCTTTATATTAATTCGTGTATTGTATTATGTTGGCTGGATCTTTTTAAATGACAGAAAGGGAATGTAGTTCTTTAAGCAAGACACAATGTTTAAATATTAGGAAATATTAATGGCTTCTAATTACAACTTATATATACGTCAAGTTCTGGGGAAAGAAAAGAGTTACATTTGTATTAAATATAACAGAACTTTGAAAGATACCAACATGATTTATTTAGCTCAGTGGGACTGCAGAAGCCTCGTATGAGTCTCAGCTAAATGCATTTTCACACAGAATAACAGTTTTGGAATTTGGGCCTGATTATTTACATTGTGCTTGCATATAAGAACCAAGACCTATTGTAACATACCTATTTGCACCTCAATTTTGATTTAAGACAGACTTGCAAAAAAACAGAAATATCTAATTCTAATGTAACCTTGTATAAAACGATCCAAAGCTTGTAGCTTTGCTGGTGGACTGTGGCTTGGCAGTAATTAATTTCCATAGACTTGAGGTTTAAAATTGGACAATGAAATTAATGGAGGTTAAGGAAAAAAATGAATACATTATCTGAGGGATATTTTACCTAGATTAATAATTGACATATTCTTAAGTTAAAAATGTATGTAAGGAATGTGTATGGAGACAAACAGATGATAGGAAGCATGTTCCAGGGAGATCATATGGTTCTGGTGAGCCATAAAGATTATTACCATATAAGGAATGAGGAAGCACAACAAAGGGTCTTCTACATAGACATATAGCATAGAACAAAAAAAAAGGAAACTGCTGTAGGCATAGGAAAGTCCACACAATGTTAGAAAACCTTAACACACACATTAGAGTAGCTCTGAGACCTTTGTAAACCTGAAAGAGTAAAATATGGGACCTTTAATTTTTGTGCTAGTTGTACACAGGGGTTGGTGTTTTGGGTGCTTTCTTTTCATGCCATACAACTTCCTCACCTGGATTGCTGGTGTAATTAATCACATTGACAAGCTTACGATGTTACAGTACATGATATAATTACTGAAAATAACACAAACTGCCTCTGGAATTATGTAATAATTTACTGAGCATATAGAGCTATGGGACATATTGACATTTTAATCAGCACACAAGATCATTTTAATTAATTCATTAAAACAATTTGCATTTTTTTTTTCAATTTATTTTTTTTATTAGTTTACTTTTTCTAGTTCCTTTTTAATATTATATTGTAATGAGTATCAGTGCAAGTGATAGCAACCGCGCGCAAAAAAAAAAAAAAAATCTTCCCAGCTGTGTTTGACTGATGGCACTTAGTTAGTAACCTAGTAACCCAGTGTAAGTAACTATCCAGTGACGTAAACTTTAAAGCACTTTTTGGAAGTTGCTCTGGATAAGACCGTCTGCCAAATGCCAAAACGTAAATGTACAGTAAATGATAGTTGGCGACCTCACAGCGTCTTCTGGCAGACCAAAAGCTTACTGTACAGTAGCTTACTGCCTGTTTGGACTTGCTTTTGATCCTTCACTTTCTTCCTATCTGCGAATAACAGTTACTCAGGTATGAATAAGAGTGTGTGCTTGCTCTACAACAAGACATCAGGGTTAATCTAATTATGCAAAAAAGATTTTTTTTAAAATTTAAAAAAAAGAGACAACTATTTAGGCCTACCTTAAAATTCGCAAGCGATTAAAGCTGAGGTCGGTGACATAACACGGATTACATTTTTGAAAATATAACTAAATAACTGAGTGCTTAAATGGTGAACCTAACACGTTAGATTACTTGTTACATCAAAAAAGTAATCCAAGTACTCTAACGCGTTACTTTGTAAAGCGTTACACCCAACACTGATCCAGAGTAAGTTAAATATGAGGTGGGAGTACACCCTGAATGAGATGCCAGTCAATCTCCAAGCATTATGCAAACACTCACACATTAACACAATGGACAATTTAGAGTAGCTAATTCAGATACATTTCTCTCCCACTACAAGATAGGAGGAAACCAGACAACCCTGAGAAAACCCATGTTGAAACTCAACACAAGCAGGAACTTTCAGTTTGAAAATAAAAACTTTTTTTTTTTTTAGGTCAGTGGACTGAGTATATATTCAGCACTCCAGCCTTGTGCAAATCCAGTACTGCTTGAAGGCAATGTTTAAGTCAGAGTGCTTTTGTAACCTGTAGTGAAGCTTTCCTCACTCCTTCCAGCAACTATAAATAAAATATGTCCTTAGAGAAGATTCTCCAGTTTCTGCTGCACACCATAATACTGGTTCACGTATTGTATGTGTTATGTAGGAGAGCCTGCAACTGTGCTTTGATCGTGCAAGCACATACTGCATAAGGAGTATAGATTTATGGACTTTACTCCTTCAGATTATGTCCTGCACTAAGCTCAGCTCAATACATTTCTTCCTGTGAACACAGTACCTGCTCTTCTCTGAATGATTATATTGTTACAACTAAGCATTACATTTGTTTCTGTCTACTTGAAATTAAATAAATCATAAAATATTTTTTAAAAATAGTAATAAAATATTAACAATGCTTTAAGTTGATAACTGTCGACTGAACACATTAAACAGCTTGTAAACAAAAAGCAGGAGCAACATTTGACAACAGATCATACATAAATAAAAATAATAAAAAAATAAAAAAATAAATGAAGCTAACAAACTGACCAGGAAAAAAAAAATGAAATTAATAATTATATTATAACATCTCAGCACTGAATTAGGGATCTTTAACCACCTAACTGACAAAAACAACAACAACAAAAAAAAACATAAAATAAAAACATGGACTAGACAATAATAATAATAATAATAATAATAATAATAATAATAATTAAATTAATACTACTACTAATAATAATAATAATTAAAATAATAATAATATTATTACTTTAATTATTATTATTATTATTATTATTATTATTATTATTATTGTTGATTTAATTATTATTAATAATAATAATAATAATTAGTATTATTATTATTATTATTGTTGTTATTATTATTAATATTATTATTATTATTATTATTAATATTATTATTATTATTATTATTATTATTATTATTAAACATAAATAAAGGCAGTTCAACATAAATGAAAATAAATAAGAAGGGAGGTAATAAAAGACACATGAAAAAGAAACAACAAATGAAGAATCAAAAAGAGAAATCAAAAAGAACAATGAAAGTAATAAAGAGAAAATGAAACAAAATAGAGAAAGCAAGAAGTAAAGAAGTCAAACGCAAGAAGGAAAGTAAAAGAAAAAAATGAGGGAAAATAATTTAACAAATCAAAAAAGAAAATTATGAGAAGGAAAGAGAAGAAAGAAAAAAGGAAAAAGATGATAAAGTTGAAAAAAGAAAGAAAGAAAGAAAGAGCTAAAGAGAATGAAGATAAAAAGATTGATAACCTCAAAGAAAACAAGAGGGAAGAAAGGAATAAAGGAAGAAATGCCAAAAAGAAAAAAAGAAAGAAAACAAAAGAAAAAAGAACATGAACAAGCCAAAGAAAGTAAGAAACAAAGAAAAGGAAAACCAAAAAAGAAAGAAAAGGTGAAGAGAAAAAGAAAGACCAAAAAAAAGACAAACAATATAATAACAACAACTGAAAGTTCAAGAAAGAAGTATGAGAGATGCAGGTGTTAATCATTATAGTTACAGATACTGATCACAGCCACAAGGGGGCAGTGCACACACTAACCCTGTGTAACAATGACAGATCATTATACGCCGTGATTGCCTTGTGGCTCCACCATCTTTTGGCTGTGATTGCTGTGAAATGTGAAGTGTCTCTCAGCTGATTTTAGTGTTTAGACTCACACACAGCTCATCAGCAAAGCCGCTGCTCTGGAAGAAAAAAAAAAAAATGGAAGTGGAGCGGGGCAAGTCTGGGATGTGTGGACGAATGAGTGCAGATTTATTCAGTTCAATTTTGACCGCTTTCCTTTCCCATGTATTTTTCATTCTGGCTCTCATCAAGGCTGGACAATTCAGTAACCTGGCACAGGATTGTTTGTGAATCCTCAGTATTAGGAATTTATTCAGGCTTGCTTGGTGGACAAGTAGGCTAGCAATCACCAACGTTGCACAATACTCGCTCTGAATCTTATCACCTCATGCAAGACATGAAGGAACATCTAAGAACAAACCACAAGATGTTTGTAGCACAGGACAGTCACAAAGTGTTCAGACATAAAGGAAGGTAGGAAGAAAGAAAGGAAGAAGCTAGCTAAACATGAATACTGTGCATTTATACTGTATGTGATGTGATGATTAGGGTCTCATCGTCTTAATCCTGTACAGTATACAGGGTGGCGGGAGGTCTGTAGCCTATCCCAGTAAACTTAGGGAATGAGGCAGGGTAGATCCTGGACAGGGTGCCAATCCATCGCAGGGCACACACGCATACACTACGGAACGCCCATATAGCCTAATCTGAATGTTTTTGGACTGTGGGAGGAAACCAGAGTACCCGGAGGAAACCCACCAAGCACGGGCAGAACATGCAAACTCCATGAAAACAGAGGCGGGAATTGAACCTGGCAGAGAATTGAACCCAGACCCTGGTGGTGCAAGGCAACGGTGCTAACCACTAAGCCACTGTGCCACCGTGAAGATTAGGATGGTCATAAAAATATATTAGAATTCTGAATTCTTTCTTTCAGGATTTGAAAATTACTTTTTTTTCCCTCCGAATTCCGGATTTAATCTTAAAGTTTTATCTTTTTATTTATTTTAATTTATTTTAATTTATTTATTTTTTTATAGTGCACAATAATCGTTCTGATTCTCACCACTTTTTGCAGCACATCTGAAACCAAAACACAACATGTATGCTAGCAAAGGGCACAGTCACCCAGAATTGAGAGCGACAGAGAGAGAGAGAGAGGAAGAAAAAAAGGAAGGAAGGAGTGTGAAGATTAGGGCCACTGTAAAAAAAAAAATGAGCACTGAATATTTTCCTAAAATTCTGACCTTTTTTTTTCTTAGAATTCTGAAGTTAATCTCATTGTTTTATCTGACACTGAAGTCAAAACATTTTTTTTTTTTCTGAGAAAAGCATAATGATGCCAGTGTCTGCATTAATGCACCAAAAAACTTTCTTCCATTAAATTAACTACCCTTTACTAGCCTGTTCACTGAGGTTTCTGGGCAAGCAAAGCATCACATGAGACTGGGTAACACATTAGAGCTTAGACTTGCCCAGTAGGCTAGATAATAAATTCATGATTCGTCCAGAGATGGTGAGGTAGCGTCGCTCTTTCTTACTGTACTTCTTCCGCAGCATCATCTCCGAAGCAAAGACGGAGCAGGAAACACATTAACTTAAGACACCGAAGATGGATTCCTATTAGCCCCGGAGCAGCACGCACTTCTCAGAAAATGATGCAAGTGCTCAGTAAAGTCTAAGAGCTTCTAAAGCTGACTGATTGCACCTCACTATTTAATGCTCCACCATGGTAATGGGAGCTCCGGGGGCTTTTGTGGATGTGACTATAGCATTAGATCAGCGTTTTCACCGTGCTTCATGCAGCAAGAAAAGTAGAATCTTTTTCTGCCTCACACTGCCAAGGTGTGATTTAATGCAACACTTAACATTTGTGTTTCCCAAAGCTGACCGTAGAGTATACTTATCCAACACTTTTCAGTCGCTTTGTGGCGCATTTTGGCTTGGTTCCTTCTATTATGCGTGCAAGAATGTGTACATTTGCAGGCTCCCGAGAACCGGGAAACAGATGCAGAGCTTGACAGTGTGAGTCGAACGCCATTTACAGCAAAAGTAGCATCAGCGATTTTACAATCGGTCCTCATACTGCACCGCTTAACAGAGGGAAGGAGAAACAGAGCAAGAGAAAGAGATGGACAGGGATACAGCAAGGGATAAACAAGTAATGAAAAAGGAGCAAAGAGGAGCTTATGGATGAAACACCTCAAGTCACAAAGGGTCAAGGTGACAGCTGTAAAGCGTCCAGGAGATTTCAAAGCTCTGTCTGTGTATGTGAAGGGAAAAAAATAAAGACTAAATCTCGAGAAAACTCTATAAAACCTAACACATTTAGGTTTGCCCATTTGAGGAGATATTAGCCTTTAGAGAATGTCCTGTGTGAAAAGAATCACTGTTTCCAAGTACAAGAATATAAGGCTTTTATAAGATCTTTTATATAAGATTTTCCTTTTTATTATTATTATTATTATTATTAGTGTTATTTGTTAATCAGAATGTGCCGGAATGTGTCGAGAATATGATTGCGAACATGTCCAGTTCATGTTGCTGAAAATTTAGTGTAATAATTATGTGTACTGAAATGTCCACATGATAACCAGTGGGACTTACATGCATCAACTTCAATTTTTTACATGTTCCAATTTTTATGAGCCACCAAAATGGTGGGGGGGATTCCAGCATGATTAGTGTCACACTTTTCATCAAACCCTTTGAATTAAAGCTGGAAGCCTCGACTTCGCTTACATCTTGCGTGTTTCATTTCAAATTCAACCTGGTGGTGTAAATCTCATCTAATCATAGCTGGTCTTAGTATTAGGAGAATCCAACCTTGGATGAACAACATATACTGTTTTTTACTATGAAATTATTTATAACAAAAAAGAAACATGGGCAATACGAAGTATCCCTTGCAGCTTCTACACTCTTAAGTTGCAGCCAGGTGCTACTAATCATCAGGCCTTGATTAATTGATCATCAGCAGGTGTGCAGTCCTCTATAAAAGGAGATGTTTCGGCAGTTTGCTGTTCTGGAGCATTCGGGTGCGTGTGTTGTTGCTTCTTCACATTAATCTAGAAAATGTTCTAAAACCAATGTTCATTCACAAGTGGAAAGCATTCAAGACAGTTGTCGATCTTCCCAGGAGTGAATATTTATATGAATGAATAATACGAATAAAAGAGGGGGTACAAAATTTCGAATCTTATTTAAAGATTTTAAATCTGTCTATTTATATATATTTATATGGATAAACAGATCTATTTATCTATCTGTCAATCCATATATATATATATATTTATAGACAGATATACGTACTGTATATACACAGCCGTGTTCAAAAGTTAGTACCCCCTCTTTTATTCATTTATTCATTTATCTTCGATAGTGCTGATCTTATATACAGGGTCGCTGTTAGAGAAAACCCACCAAGCACGGTTAGAATATGCAAACTCCAAGCAGGAGTTTGGTGGTGTGAGGCCACAGTGCTAACCACAATGCTACTGTACTGCACCCCCCCCCACCCCCCCTCACCCTTTATTTCTGTGTTGTTGGGTGTGTGTGTGTGTGTGTGTGTGTGTAAATATATGAGAAAAATCATCTGATCATAGCAGTACCAGTCAAAAGTTTGGACAAAAATTTGGATTTATTTCCTACAATCTAGAACAACACTGGATTTCTTCAAAACTATGAAATAACACATATGGCATTAAGTAATTAAGTAAAAACAAACAAAAAAAAAAAACAGCCAGTTGTTATTTTAAGACATGTAGGTCAACTTTTCTGGACAGTTCTTGCAAAAACAGTATTGTATCAAGTGCATTTGCAAAACTCATCAAGCACCATAATGAAACTGGCTCTCATGAAGACCATCTCAGGAAAGCAAGAACCAAAACCTACCTCTGCTGCAGACGAGAAGTTCATTTAGAGTTATCAGCCTGAAAAATGACCAATTAACAGCACTTCAGATTAGAGGCGTTATGAAGTCTTTACAGAGCAGAAGTAGCAGACACATCTCAATATCAACTGTTCAAAGGAGATTATTGCATATTTTGGATGCCTTGAGTATTGACTGCCTGTGTAGAATTGGAATTAGAAGATGTGTCCAAAGTTTTGACTGGTGGTATAGGGCTAAAGAGCGAGACAGAGAGTGAGAGAGATCCCGGATCTGGCACAAATTAAACCCTGAGGTCAGCACTCTGACAGCCAAAGATAAAGCTGTAGCTAAGTTCCATGACGCAAGAAATGTCTTTAGGGATAGAGTGCTTCACAGTTTCTTGACAAAAAGACAAAAGATTTTTTTGTGTGGCTGGTTAACTTTAGAAATAAAAAAGACAGTCTGCTGAACAATCAATTGTTTATAGCTTTATAATATAAGGAGCTAATGTGTCACATGTGTGACATGCCACTTCTCAGTATTATGTGACTGCGACCATACCTAACTGTTATCTCTTCTTCTCTCCCCTCTCCTGTTCTCTCTCCTCCCTCTCTCCCCCTCTCTCTCTTTCCCTCTCTCTGTTGAGCTACAGTACACATGCCATTCCTGATCTGCCAGTGATCCAGACTCCCTCTGCCCTCTGGACCTGTCTGACTCATCCTGGTGCCCCGCTCCTGGTTGGAGATCTCGTCACATGGATCTCGTCACGTGTGTCTCTTTGGGATGCGTCCAGTGTCTGGGGACGGTTTCACTCTACCATGAAGACGGTTCTGACCTCGACTGATGTTGACAGCTGTTTCTCTGAGGACTTGACTTGGCTGCAGTTGCTCGATAGTTCAGGACTGGAATTT
>JAQMYL010000008.1:5393515-5411747 GCA_030014365.1 Clarias pachynema | reverse complement strand
CAGTGTGTTTATGTTTAGAAGGATTTTGGCAGATAAAAGTTCGGACTAGTTTTTCAACCTCACATAGGAACAGCATCAAGTCGGTATTAGACGAACAAAGACTACAGGTTCACTTCTTGTGAATAAAAGCGATTAATAGAAGATGTCAAGCACAGAACGGTGTTGAGACACTTGTCCACGGTAAGGCATTTAAATGGTGCAAATGTTTTTAAGAAGCAGTACATCCATGAATGACAATCCTGGACGAGGTGACGCAGAGCCCACTGTAGTCATTCTCGTGAACATTTAAAGACTGGAACGCCCGATCCTCGAAAATCTCTCTATTTTTGGCAAATGCTTTTAGTCTAAGTAAGAAATGTTATAAATGAAACATTTCTTACTTAGACTAAAATAAACATTTGAAACATTTGAAACTATAATAAACATTTGAGTTCAGTATCTACTATTCACTGATATCAAATCATTGTGCCATTTATCAGTGGCATTCTATACCCTTAAGTCTGAACAACAAAACTTTTTATTTTTTTCTCACTTTTATCTATTCTTGCTTTTTCCTTATTATTATTATTATTATTATTATTATTATTATTATTATTTCAAACTAGTACAAAAGGAAAGAAGTTATCTTTTAGTACTGAAAATATAAATAAATAAATAAATAAATAAATAAACCATGATGTGAAGGCAATAGGGGAATTAAAAAGCACTCTCCTAAAATATATTGAACCATTAGAGGCGTAATCTGATGGAAAAAGTATAATTTAACCTAAGTCATCTCTTAAAATACATGGTAATAGTAATATACAATAAAAAAGGTACAATGATCAACCACAACATTATCACCCAATAACATTTTCATTTATGCCCATGAAGGTCAAAGGTTAGCCCGTCTGGTTAGATCCCACAGAAAACCCAATGCTTCATTGAAAAACAATTAATACTGGTTATGAAAAAAAAAAAGGCACCTGAACACTCATTGCACCACATCCCACCACATATGTGACCCATCAAGGCTGATCAACTCCCCAGATCTCAATCTGGAATGAACTGGAATACAGGTCTGATACATGCAGCACCCAAAGGATACAGTACACTACCAATGTCCTGGTGCCAGACACCACAGCACACCTCAGAGACTCTGCACTGCCATGCTCAGAGGGCCCTGTGCTGTACAGTAGGTGCAAGACGACAGTGCTAACCACTAAGCCATGCTGCCTAATTTTATTTAATTAACATTTTATTTTATTTCTCTTAATTACAATTTTACTGATTAAAGCCATTACAGTAAGCTTGTGATGAGCCTGTTTTTATCATCACTACACATCATAAAGCAGATCTTGTGCAAAATAATTCCTTTTTTTTTTTTTATTCATGCTCATTAAGCAAGTTTTATATATAAGGGACCTATCATTTAGAAAGTACCTTTTAGTTACTTTTTAGACATGATTTGTGTACAAAAAAAAAACATTCCCTGCTTTTTTTAATCCATTTTCCCCTGTTGATATTGGCATGGGTGAAACAAGCCCATTATTTATTTATTTCCCCCTCCCTATTGTGACCTCATGTAAGAAGACCCCCTGGCTTGTTGCTCAACAATGAGGTGCTCATCAGTAATCCATTTCATTTACATAGACACTGAAACGGTGCCTTTGTAAGTGGAGTGAAATAAAGGACTAAGGTATGAACAAACGCATTATCTGTGGGCTATTTTAGCTGAAGCATTAACATACACTTTGTGGGAGCTCTGAGATCTGTGTTAACTTGTTAGGGAAATAGTAGAAATGTGACCTTTAAAATATGACAGCTTGTCAGAGGAGGATGAAAAGAAGAACAAAGGCAGCCAATTTCAAAAAATGCATTTGAGGAATGGATATGTAATATACTGAATATCCAGATGAGAGTGTCATTTGACAGCTGTGACATACAGGTAGATGTATCCTTTGAAAAACAATTTTATCCAACATGATGTAAAACTGAGCAATTGCTCCTTGAGAGACAATTTAAACAGTTTTTTTTCTCTCTTACTTATTATTACGTTCCTGTACATTCCAGCACATTCATTAAGTTCCCCTTACTGGTACTGGGTTGGGTTGGAACCCAACTTTTGCCGCACACATACTTTTGCCTTCAGAACTGCCTTAATTATTCATGGCATATGCTCAATTGGCACTAAGTGTGTTAAGAAATTATCCCCACATGATTACACCACCAGCAGCAGCCTGAACTATTCAAAAGACAAGATGGATCCATGTTTTCATCTTGTTTATGTCATATACTCTAAACTCTAAATACTCAAAAATCAAAATTCCTCAGAACAAGCATCTTTTTCTCGTCATCTATTGACCAATTTTGGTGAGCCCATGCAAATTGTAGTCTCAGTTACTGTCACCTTTTCTATCTGCTTGAATCAGTCTGGCCACTCTCATCTAACCTCTGGCATCAACAAGCCATTTTCAGCCAGAGAAGTGCTTCTTAATGGATATTTTCTCTTTTTCAGACCACTCTTTGTAAACCCTAGAGATGGTGCATGAAAATCCCAGTCTGAAATGCCCGTCTGGCACCAACAAGCATGCCACATTCCCTTAAATCACCTTTCTTCCCCATTCTGATGCTCTGTCTAAACTTCCGCAGATGATCATGACTATGTCTACATGCCTAAATGCATTGAGTTGCTGCCATGTGATCGGCAGATTAGATGTTTGCGTAAAAAGCAGTGACCAGTGAAGATCTAAAGTTAGATCCACCAATAAAAATAAAAATATATATATATTTTTTTATATAAATGAAAGTAAATTGAGTTTAAAGAGCATGCTGGATCTTTAATGGTGCACTAATTACTTATTTTTTTTTTATCCTGTTTCTACACAAACCTACCTTCATCCACTAAAATTAGTCAAAGCTTATCATTTGCACAGTACATTGACATATACATTTACATTAGTAAATACACAATATACTGTACAGCAGCTTTATAATATATGCTTTATAAAGTCACTAGTAGATTTAATTACATCAAAACTGTTCTGTAAGTGAGTTTAAGTGAGTCTGTAAGAGTTTTGCATAAAACATGATCTAGCAACCAACTTAGTTATATAAAACTTCCATCACCTTAGTATCATAAGCCATGTCTATGACAGGACACATGTTTAAATCCATATTGGAACAAGTGAAACAAGCCGAGTAGCAGACGTTAAGCTTCTGCTGATCCCTGATGCAGCAAATAGCCTGTACCTGCTTTAAGTGTGTTAAAGTAGCATGAGATTGGAGGAATGAATGGCTGGCCACGGCACCAGACTGCTCAACACCTGCTTTGCTGAAATAACTATGAAGAATGATTGACAATCCACTTTGTCATTTAAAAATGTTTTTTTGAAGACTACTTCCTCAAACTTTCTCCCAAGTATTGAGTTTGACAGTACGTATTGCTCAGATGGCTTTGAAGTGAAACTCTGCTATGATTTAGCAGCTAGACTTTTTATGTAACATATTTAATGATTTGACCGTAAGGCACATAGGACAAGTTAACTTCAAGTTATTACAATTAATCATATTAGTTATTGTGTGTAAACCAATCAACCAGTCCAGTACGATAGACAGGTTGGATGCATATATAGGTGTAAGAGCCATATCTTATTTATGAATTTGTTGGTGTGTTTATTTTATTTTGTTTTATTTATTTTACTAAGCGCTAAGCACCAAGTTTATTAGTTAAGCATTGAGCATTAAGTGTTAAGCATTCATTTTTGACAATCGTAGGTTGGTCTGTGACGTCATTCCACTATTACACGTATTGCATGAAAATGACTATTGCATGAAAAACAAGTCAGTTTGAGATACGGAAATTGTGGAGACACAAGCTTTTTGACCGTAATCTACCAGATACAGCAAACATGTTGTTGTAAACGTAATTTAAGATTGTGACCTACAGATACAGCGATCGGGTTGTTGTAACTACAGTGGATTTACTCAAGACAACTGTACGAAGTGTTGAATCTTTGATGCTGGAAAAATAAAACGAGAGACAAAGATCATTGGACTTCCGTGTTGTGAGTAACAAATCAACCTAAAGATACGCGTCAAAACTTGTGGAATAATATGACCGTACAATAGGTTTTAGGCTAAACCAGACATGATCAACCATCTAAAGGGGTCAACGTGTAATAATAAAAAAACAAAAAATATCTAATGTGAAGCCTCCTTGGGTTTGTGTATGTATGGAGTTTGCATGTATGTATGGAGTTTGCATGTTCTTGCCATGCTTATTGCGTTTCCTCCCACAGAGCAAAGACATACACATTAGTCTCATAGTGTGTGTGTGTGTGTGTGTGTGTGTGTGTGTTTGTGTGCCATTTGATAGACTGGCACCACATCCAAGACTGTATCCTGCCTTGTTCCCCGAGACCCCTAGGATTGTCTCCCACAACCTTAGAGGTACTGACTTGCAGGTATCGGCAAAGATGTTTAAAGAGATTTGACCTCTTCTAAGTGGTATATATTCCACCTTCTGTTGCCATTAAGACCTGTTTTTGTAAATTATACTTCTCAGGACTGTCTCAGGTGGTTCGAGCCCTGCAACTGCTGGGTTGCCACTGTTGAGTCCTTGGGGTAGGCCTTCACCCCATGCCCATATAAATTACTCCACCAGTCCCAAAGCCAAGATGAGAAAGGTGGAGGGTTACCAATCTTCCTGTAGAGCATTTATCCAACCTTAGCTCCAGTCTGTTTATGTGCTCCCTGTGTTTAGTGTTTTTTTTCTCTGTGATCTGGTTTACGCTCACAGTCCAAAGACATGCATTGTAAGCTGATAGGACTTTCTAAATTACCCATAGTGTATAAGTGAGTGTGTGTATTTCAAACCAAACCAAACTCTAAAGTGTTCTCAATGACGACTTTAATGAATGGATTCATTTAATTCAGTTTACAGTCTGCTTGTACATGCATTTTAGAAATAGTTAGCTTTTTTACCTTGATCGGAATGTAGACTCCAATGTTTAGGACAGTAAGAGATACAGTATTTATGAGTGAATATTCACAACAAAAAATACAAATAATCCAAAATATAATACTGCTAAACAGTACTGAGTATGACCCAGCTGAATTTAAATATAATAATATATTTTTTTGTTTTAAAATTTTAACAGAATTCCTTGATATGCTTCATGAGGAGCTTCACCCAGGACACTTCTTAAACGTTTACCAATAAATCAAGCTCTCTGCTGCTTTTCCAATAAATAAAGCTACTTATTTGAGGACAAAACTTCATTTTATTCATTGGACTTCAATGTATGACAACATTATAAAGGAGTAATTATAAGAAAGCAATAACACAAAACAATAATACAAAAAAAGCATTAAAGCAATAAATGGACGTGGACTCCTTATTTTTATATTCTATATTATGGTATGATAAGAGATACCGAAAATTAAAGATAAATTAACCATGTGGGTGGCTGATAAAGGGGACCTGTTATACAAAAATTCTTTTTAGTCACTATTTAGTCATTTTTAAGCATTTACTAGATAGAGCTCCAGTGTGCATGTATTACAAATAAACATTTAAATGTTTCGTTAAACATTTTAATTGGAAAACAATTGTATTGTCATTCTTCATAGAAAGTATTTGTCAATGAAAAATTTTTATGAACAGAAAAAAATGTGATGTCCTTCCATGACTAAACATGGACACATCTGGGTGCTGCTTTTTGTAAAGAAGACAATTTTAATATTTTAATTCACTTTAGAAAAGAAAAATGCACAATTTTTCAACATATTGCTTCCTCAAACTTCCTTTCTTTTCAATACACCTTCCTCATCTGTCAATAGGCTTTTGAATTCCCTCATTAAAAAATGTTTTACGCTGAGCTGTGAGCCGTGAATGCATCGCTGTCTTCACTTCGTCATCATAAGTGATCCGTGTGGTGTTGCTTTCAAGGGAACAAACAGGTGAACTATAGGGAGGATGCTTTAACACCTTAAAAAATGAAGTATTTGCAGATACAAATAAAAAATTTGAAGTGTGATTATGTGCATTGTCGTGCAAGATCACAACGCCCTTGGATAGCAGTCCTCTGCGGTTAATCCAAAGTTTGGTCTTCAGCTCTTCAATAAGCGTCTCACTGTAACGAGCACTGTTGATTATAGAACCTTTTTCCTGATAAAGTTTTTTTCTAATACTGGCCCTTGAGAATCCCAGAAAACTCTAACCATCAATTTTCCAGTTTGATGGTTGACTTTATTGCTCTGCGATTGAGGATGTTTCTGTTCCATACTCTGCTGTTTATTCTCATTCTCATAGTGATGAATCTACGTCTCGTCACCAGTAATGATCGTCTTTAAGAAACTTTCACATTCCTTGTAGTATAGGTCCAAATATTGTTTGCAGACAACCAAATGCTTTTCTTTATGTTATTTCACCCCCAGACAAAAAAAAAACAAAAATTACTGCACATTACTCTTCTTTGCATCCATGTTTGCTCGCACCGCAGTTACGAATAAACTGATGTAACATGTTCACACCTGCATAGCAATGACTGGAGAGACAGCAGCCTTGAACGGAAAGCAGTGATAAGACAGTAAAGCCAACAACATTTTAATTTAACCAAAGTGCGGATAATTTTTGCCTCACCTTCGTTAATCATCAAACAGGTGGAGACATTAAGATAATTAATTAATGCAAGAACAGGAGTGCTTGGCAGGACTAGGACAGGAACAAAGGCACATAACATACCCAAACACAAAGTGAAAGTGAATTTGTCCTGCTTTGAAGTGTTCCATATAAATGTAAACCATATAATACACAATTACACTTACATACACTCACTCTCACTCACTTATCTTCTATACGGCTTTATCCTGTATTCAGGGTTGCGGGGGCCTGGAGCCCATCCCAGGAGGCCTAGGGCACGAGGCAGGGTACACCCTGGACAGGGTGCCAATCCATCACAGGGCTACACACATACTGTACACACACTCTCATACTCTGGTCAATTTGGGAACACCAATTAGCCTAACCTGTATGTCTTTGGACTGTGGGAGGAAACCGGAGTACCCGGAGGAAACCCACCAAACACAGGGAGAACATGCAAACCATGCACACAGAGACAGGAATCGAGCCTGGCCGGGAATCAAACCCGGACCCTGGAGGTGCTAACCACTACACCACCGCCCCGCCCACTTACATACAGGTTTAGTAAAATTACGCCCACATTTCAGTCTGGAATGAACTGTAGATGTAGCAATTACATGATTATGACTTGTTTGTGTTGTTTAGTCAACATGTAAACCTGACTAAAGAAGATCTCTTTCAAAGAGCTGTAACAAAGCAAAACTGAAACTGGTGTAAGAAACTGGTGCAAAAGGTTGGAGCAATGCTACCAATGTCAATGTCATTAGCTTTTCTGTTATTGGTGAGCACGTTGATGATTGGCTTCAGCTAGTGTAAAGCACGCATGTCATCACCGTGCAGCAGCAGGGATGATTGTTATTGAGGGATCAATGAGTGTTTGTGACTAGGTGAAGAGGTGTGTGCGTTCACAAGCACATTTGACTGTGTCTTACTTTAAGAGACATGGTGGGTGGCTAATACTCCCAGTTAGAATAAAAGTAGCAATCCCGTCCTATCTCTACGAAGTGGAAATCGAGCCAGGTAGCATTTAAGTAGGCATCTACTATACAAAATGTTTTCTGACCATGAACATTTTGTGCGTGTTTTTTTTCTCACTCTAACCTTAAACATTTTTGAATAACTGAGCCACTTTCAAAATCTTTATAATCAAATTCTCAATTAATGTCATGTTAAAAAATAACACATAAATGTTACACTATGTCCCTTGTTCTGTCATAGATTTTTCTTATCATTGTCCATTATGTTGCGTAAAAAACAGCCATTTAATAAAGCAATAAGCCAGTCGAGGGCATGTGTTATCAAGGGCAACTGTTATCTTTGAAAAGCATTTTGGCATTGTAAAAAGTGTGTGTGAAATGTAATGTTAAATATTTGCATGACTGAGACCAAACAGGGAGAGAGCACGAGGCAAATATACAGTATCTCTAAGGCTTTTATCTGCAAGCAGTTAAATCTGGAACTTGCTGGGTAATATAGTCCAAATGTTCATCTCTTTTAACAGATAAACTCCAAGTAACATGATGGACAGGATTCTCCAAGATCACTCACTCACCCATTCATCTTCTATACCGCTTTATCCTGTATTCAGGGTCGCGGGGACCTGGAGCCTATCCCAGGAGGCTTAGGGCACGAGGCAGGGTACCCAGAGGAAACCCACCTAGCACGGGGTTTCCATGCACACATGCAGCATGCAAACTCCATGCACACAGAGACGGGAATCGAACCTAGCTGGGAATCGAACCCGGACCCTGGAGGTGCAAGACGACAGTGCTAACCACTACACCACCGTGCCGCCTTCTCCTAGATCATTCATTTGGAAAAATAAAGGTATAAGTGTCCCCGAAGAGACTGTAAGCATTTGCCAAATAATCCAGACTAAATGCAAAATAGACTGGAATCACATCTCTGTCAAATTATCTTCAAGATAAAGTTGTGCACAGGCACAAGTCAGAAGATGGAAATAAAAAGAATCTAAGGCTTTATCACTGCTTTGAAGCATAGTGAAATCTATTATTAAGAAGTGAAAGGTATTTGGTACAACAGAGACCCTCCCTGGATCAGGACGTTGCTCTTGATCTTTTATGAAATTTATGAAAAAGTGTGGTCTTTGTGCTCTCCACAAATGTGGCTTGTATGGGAGGGTTGGAAGAAGAAAAAAAACAGAGCTTTGCAAAAAAAAATGCAGGTGGTCAGATAAAACAAAAATTCAATTATTTGGCCGAAACACCAAACAATATGTCTGGCAGAAATCCCATACATGTCACCATCCAATTAACACCATTCCTACAGTAAAGCATGGAGGTGGTAATATTCTGTTATGGGGGTATTTCTCTCCAGCAGGGACTGGACCATTTGTCAGGATAAAAGAAAAATGTATGTGCAAATTACTGTCAAATTCTTGAGGAAAATCTGCTCCAGAAACCAGAAATGTTAACTCAACTTGAGCAGTTGAAGTGTGGGCACATATTGCAAAGTCTAAATGTTCAAAGCTTTGTGTGCCATTGAGAAGCTGATTAACTTCACCCCATTTTTAGGATGGGGGTGATCACTTTCCAAGTGGGTGTTCTGTTATTATTATTTAATAAATTTTTTGTCATGGTGGTGTTATATTTTCACTTGTATGTTAAAAGTTGCACTCAGTAAATACAGCTGGTAATGCACAGCTGTCAATGTGTGGGACAAAATCAGTCTATTAACTCAATTCCTCTGCAGGCTTCCAGGACTGGCTGACATTTTGTTGACAAAAAGCTTCAGAGCCCTGATGACTTGCCCAAATAAAATATTTATCTGCTCAATGCCACCAAACTCAAGATGTAGGAGCCATGATAGAGAGGGGGGGAAAAAAATACCTAAATGCTGGAAGCGACACTTCAGTGGAAGTCTGGATCGAGATGAATTAAAGCCAAAGAAAGACTGAATTGATTACAAGATAGAAAGAAAGAAAGAAAGAAAGAAAGAGAGATGCAGTGAATGAACACACCTGGCTGTTAAGACAGCTCAAACTGAGTTAAAATGCAACTGAAGTATATAATACTGTATAAAAATGCTTTGTCCATTTGATGGAAAATTGGAGCAGATGTTCATTTGCATTTAATCGTACGATTTCCAAGTGTTTTTCTCAGTGTTTCAAATGAACATATGGCTTGTACGCATACTTGGAAATGCATCAAAGACTGCTAGAGCGGGCAGAAAGCAATAACAAAAAGGCTAACTTGTGATGAGCGTTGTTCCATGCCAAAAGACAGAGCTTCATCCTACTGTAGGTGTTTACTACTGAAGCAGATGAATCCAAAAAAAGGCAAGATTAGGCAAAGATAGATAGATCAGTAGATTTAAACCTTAGGACAAATAAGGCATTAAATCAGGGTCCAGGGCCCATCTGTTCCCTTTCTGTTATGATCAAATAAAGTTCACATGTATTAGAGCTCTTTGACTGCAATTCTGTGCACAACACTGACTGATTCCTAACAAGAAAATGCTTATAAGAAAGAAAACTAACAAATTGGATCTATACATTTTAGAAGCATGCACTTCTATCATATTAATTTGAAACATATCTGAACAATCTGTCTTTTGTACTGATTACTTTGAAATAACAGATCGCTCATTTCTACTAGATATGCTAACATGAAATAATGAATGGATTCCAGCAGTCCATTCTTTAATTATGGTGAGTGTAGCATATCTTTCCAGACGATTAACATTAACAACATCATTTAAGCAATGGCCCTTCTTCCTTCCAGACATGTTTCCATTATCTTCTGAAGCATTTGCTGATAGGAATCATGCTCCAGTCATCCCTGAGATGAGATTGGAGGGATGTGTTCGGAATGCTCATGAACCTTTTTAACGCACTCTCCCTTGGTTTCTAGTCATGTCCGATCCTTTCATTAGAGGATTCCTTCAGGCATCTAAGAAAAAAGGTCAGAGATGCCAGTGAAGGACTGGCAGTAACAAGTCTCCTTAAAGGTCACCTGAATTTAATTCAATTCACAATTCACATTTACATGCATTCAACGGGTAAAGACGTTTAACCAGAGAAACGTGAAATAAAAAGTGAAGAACTAATACAAACAGCTGACAGTGATAGAAACGTTGCAGAAATAAACATCCATCAATTGAATGAATCTCTCTCTCTCTCTCTGGAATAGGTTGAGTCTGGACTCATTAGACCACATGACCTTTGTCCATTGCTCCAAAGCCCATCTTTATGCTGCCTCACAAACTGAAGCATTTTTCACTGACTGGTCTCAGTAATAAAAGGTATTCTTTTGGCCACAGCTGTTTATTCCCAAGCGTTTACATGATCGCTATTTCAGATTTATTTTTTCCCTCTTGCTGAAGTTGACAGCATAGACCTATTCTTTCATGGTTTTAATAATGTGTTGGAGGCCAGTGAAATAATTTGATGTAGGACAATAATTTCATTGATTTCAAAAGGTGACTTTTTTTTTTTTTTTGGGATCAGGCAGTATACTTGAACTATAGCCATAACTATAGCAACTAAACATCTAACATCTGCACACCATTTATTTCAATTACATTTTATTAATATATTACATGCACATTGTAAAAAAAGCAGCAGCACAGAAACAGTACTGCAGTCTGCTGAGTGTGCAGAAAGGATCAGGGTCACATTGAAATATCAGGTTTTTTTACTAGAGTGTGTGCATACAAATTTTGTTATATATTTTTTATCATGTCTGCATTGTTATGTACAAAGTCATTCACTATTCCCAACATAACACAACATAATCTAAAAATGTATAAATAAATAACATTACAGAAAAATATTTGCATTAAAATAATAATAATAATAATGCAGGATCTTTGGTTTTGCATGAAAATAGAAAGGAGTAAGTGTGAAAAAGTTACCAGAGGAATACATATTATCCAGCATGCTCAGTAAAACCTAACAGCTTGTTTGACTTGAGCTGTTTATTACTGTGCAAATGTCTTGGGAACAATAACAGAAACGATTTGGATACAAATTTGTTAGATACAAATTTGTGCAGCTTTATAAGTAAAACAGAATCAGAAAGTTGTCTATACATACGTATAAGAAATTTGTTTTTGGTAAAAAAAAGACAACCAGAGACAACACCAAAAAAGAGATTTACATGAAATGTGGATATTATCAAATAGATATCAATTATATTTTATAGTATTGGACACATGAATATTGCACAGATGTTTATTGCACAATGGGGAGAACATTTAACTGTTCAGAAGATACGTTTCCTGAGGGAAGAAACTGTCCTGGTGTTCAGTGCTCAGTGCACAGGTCAGATTCAATGATGGTTGAGTAAAACTGTGTAAGCAGCTTCTGTGGCAGGTTGAACTTCCTCAGCTGGTGAAGTTAATGTGATTCTTCCACTTCAGGTCCTGAGATATGGTGATGCCCAGAAACTGGAATGACTCCACTGCTGCCACAGTGCTGTTCATGATGGTGAGTGAGAGTGTAGGAAGGTTGGGGGAGCTGAAAACACTTAAAACAGTTAAGATGGTTGTGGACTCCAGGAGTACGTATACTGTTTTGAGCTTGTCCAGCTCCAGGTTGTTGTGACTGCACCAGCCAGCCAGCTTCTCAAACTTGCTTCTATATGCAGGCCTACAGTATGACTGTAGTGTAAAAAGAGCAGGGGTAGCTCAGTGGATAAGGCATTGGACTACTAATCAGAAGGTCCTAGGCTCTAACCCCACCACTACCACTTGCAACTGTTGGGCCCTTGAGCAAGGCCCTTAATCCTCAATTGTTCAGCTGTCCTCTGTCAAACAAGAAATTGATAAAAGGGACTGTAGAGGTGCAGTCATTGGTGTAGAGCAAGAAAAGCAGTGTGGAGCAAGTGTATCCCTGGGGAGTGCAAGTGTTGATCGTGCGGCTGTTGGACATGAATTTCCCCAGTCTCACTAGCTGTTAAGAGAGCAAGGTTAGTTTGGTCTGGAGGAGTGTTGGGATGATTGTAATGAAAGCTAAATTGAAGTCCACAAACAAGATCTTTGCATAAGTCCCTGATGAAGTGGAATCCTGTTTTGACCTGTTTGCTCTGTAAGCATACTGCTGGGCAACCAGTAAGGCTTCAGTGATGTCCTTCAGATACGTTTACACCAATCTTTCAAATTACTTCGTAACCACAGATGTTAATGCAACTTGTCTGTAGTAATTAACTCCTGTGATTTTAGGTTTCTTTGGAAGAGCTAGGAGGTGTAACTGAGTGTGCTGGAGAATATGCCTTAACCAGAGTTCTTCTGGCAACTTCACATGCCGTTAACTTAACCATTTATCTTAAAATGCCGTAACATATCCTCATTATTTTATTATTTTTTTCGGAAAAGATTCATTGGTTACTGTGTGGCTTAACAAACAAAAAGATTCTTCTGAACTGGCTGATGTATACAGGGACTAGATGGAAAACAATAGCCTGGTCTTTAGAAAGCCTACAGAACTACTGTATTCCTCAAGATGCAAGAAAGTCTGGCTCTTTGGAAGAAAAATGTGAAAGCCTACATGCTATTTAAGACACCACATAAATGCATTGTGTGAATTGTTATAATTTTGCAATCTATCATGCAACATTTTTCAGTAGTTTTTGGACATGCAAAAAGAGAGAAAAAAGGTCCCTGCTTTGTGTAATTCTTTTCTTTCATTTTTTTTTTGCATTGACTGGGGCTTAAACAAACCAATAAGATTTTGCCCAGAATGTAATCTTATACAAGTACGTCCCCTCCCACGACTTGTTGCTCTGCTGCTCCCTGGTAGGGCCATCTCAGCAGTAACTCATTTACACCGACCATGAAATGGTACATTTGGAGGTGGAATGAAATAAAGGAAGTTTAAGGTTTAAGTTAAATGCATTATTTGAGGGTTATTTTAGCTGGATCATTAATAGGCACTCTTGGGAGGACTTCTGTTATCTTATTAGTAAAAAGAAAAGGCACCTTTATAGGACAAACTTAAATGGTCATCAACAAGGGTTAGAACCCAAAAACATTTTTTATTACATTTTATTAATAACAATTTTAACATTTTATGTTTATTTTAGAATTCACTTGTTACTGATCAGAAAAGTTCTGGATTGTTTCCTCATTACAGTATAAGGGAAGGTATGTGATAGCTGGGAATTGTACCTTGATAGACTGTTCTGAAGAACACTTAAATTGACCGCCTTTATTTTTTGCAGCACTTGTGTATATGTGCAGCAAATACATTTTTAATGAATGAACAAGATGAAAAAAGCAGACTGTAATGGTCATAAGCTTTTATACTGCAGTCCCTTATGTCAGCTCTCACGAAGTAGATTGCAGTTCAGGTGTCGGGATTAATTTTCTGACATGCCGTCTGTTAGCCTTGACATTACAGCCCAAATCTGTCAAGCCTGATTTTGTATTATTCATGGAAAGTCAACCTGAGGGGTTAAAGAAAGCTTTTTTCAGACCTCTAGTGGATGTGATGCGCAGACTTTCTGATTTCAGAGTCAATGTTGTTGATGTTTCCTGTGAAGTCCAGGCAAAAGCTACAACAAACATTTTGTATTTCAGATTAAAATAGTCTGATTTTCCCCCCCTGCATTTTACACACTCTCACACACAATGTAATCTCATGATTTCAGTTTTGCATCAATAAAGGAAGGTTGTGCAAATGTCAACAGGAAAGGTTAATGTGACAAGAACATCCTTTGCTTCGTCAAGCAACAATTCCATACTTCTGTAGGCACAGAGTGATGAACTTGTTCTTGCCACATGATAAACTTATTGTGTGTGTGAAAAGGGAGGTGGGGGGGTTGAAGGGGGATGTTGGTTAATTGGTAAGTTCTTTAAATATATAGAGCTTATTTATCTGAATTTCAGTCACCACCTGTGTAGTTCCCCTTGTTTGATTAATGATTTTCTTCCAAAGTAAAGGTCATAGACAGCCTCATTATGCCTCACTGCATTTCATTTACTTACACCTTAACCCTACTCCTGTACCAGCATGGAGTAAAAAATAAATAAATAAATAAATAAATATATAATAAAATAAAAACATTTGAGTGATTATGTTAAGAAATCATTATATTAGAGAATTATTAAAAGGGACTGTATAGTAAATCTCTCGCAGTCACATTTCCTTATGATTTCCTATCTTTCTGCACAGTTGGCATAATTAATAAGTTATATTTCTACACAATAAAGACTACACTTAAATAGCTTAAATAGGTTTGTGGTGGTAAGATTTATGAGTCTTATCTTTTTAGTGTAATGTTTCACGCAAAAAGATGCAAAATATTGTTTTTTTTTTTCAGGTACTTGACCATACATGGCCCTATGAGCAGTGAAATATGACTGTCCATACTGTAACCTAAAACTATGAATTAAAACTACAAAAAAAAAAAAAAGGCTGAAGACAGAATTTCCAATAAAGATTAATTTACAAAGTTTTAAAAGGTAAAAGGAATTCTAAAAAATAGAATTGTTTTTATAAAATAGTAATTGTAATTATACAGAAACAGAGAAATATAAATTTCTAATGTTAATCATTTATGTCTAAAATAGATATAATTTAGGATATATAAAAATAATTAGAACATTATTTGTCAGTAGAAGAAAAAAAGTCTTTACTGTAGTTTTCATTGTAACTTGACTGGCAGGTTATTTATTTATTTGTTTACTTATTTATTTATTTATCTATCATTTTTACCCATAGTATCATGTAAATCTGTACAGCCTAAACTCTTCGTGCATGACCCTCTGTACTTCATGCAAGACTAATTACATTAAAACTATGAGCGTTTTCTTCATTTTGCACCAACAGTGCTTCCGTTTGCCAAGTTCAGGACCACCTGAGGCCCCTTTTAGCTGTAGATCAAAGACTTCTGTTTGCCTTACTACTGATGCCAGCCAGGTTTACACGGGAAAACAAGCATCTGTGCTGAGCTCTACATTAGCATTTATTAATTAAGCTTCTTATGAACAGGCTATGGAGTTCAGGCAGGCTGCTGTAACAATGCAATATGATATATAAAAAACATAAGAAGAAACAGGAATGCAACAGTGAAGGTAAAATAAACTACTCAAAACATATCCATATATACATATCATAATGACACCATGTCAAAATACTACATCTAGAATACTAGACTATAGCATAAACCTGCACAGATACAGTACATGGATACTCAAGTCCATGTTTTGGGTTTATGGGCCATTGCTGTTAAAAATATCCAAGCAGACATTTTTAATAAAAATTAGACTCAAGCGAAAGTAGTGGCTTTATACATTAATTAGACATAAAAGCTTATGTAAGCTATAGTCAAACATCTAGAACATTTGGTTGCATAAATAACAAGACGTGGGAAGTTAATAAGGACCCTCCAGCAAAGGTCATTTGAATAAAAGATATAGCTGGGTTACACCGTCATCGTCGAAATATGTAGGCACCCACAACCTTTTACATTAAAGTGAAAAGCTTAGTGCAAGTAAAAAAATAAAAAAAAAGGCAGAAAAGCCTTAATGTTCTGCTGCTACCTGTTGGGAAAGGGAGCTTTGCCGTTCTCCCTGTTGCTCACTGTGAAATTAGAGGAAGATATGCAGTTGCATCCTTCCATGTGCTGACCCCCATTCACAAACTGCTGATTGTGATGTTGCTGCTTACATAACCCTACCTGGGTCTTTGGATTTGTTACTGTGTGCACTGAAAAGAACACATGCAATAAACTTAAATCTAATGTACAAAGCTCTATGTACTGCAAATTAGAAATATTCAAATTGAATAGTGCAAAAAGAAATACTGTAATGATTTGCCTTGTAAATAAGGGACCCACCTTTTCATTTCAAACTCTTTTTTTAATGCAACCTCTGGATCAACCATGTCACTAACTTGGAAAGAAATTAAAAGATAATAAAACAACTGAATGAACACTTTATAAAAATAATAAATACACAGACTTTATAAACACTCACTCACTCACTCATCCCCTGGCCATGCTCAATTTCTGTCTCTGTGTGCATGGAGTTTGCATGTTCTCCCTGTGCTTGGTGGGTTTCCTCCAGGTACTCCGGTTTCCTCCCGCAGTCCAAAGATATGCAGGTTAGACTAATTGGCGTTCCCAAATTGCACATAGTGTGTGTGTGTATGTGTGTGTGCCCTGCGATGGATTGGCACCGTGTACCCTGCCTCATGCCCTAAGCCTCCTGGGATAGGCTCCAGGTCCCGGCGACCCTGAATACTTGATAAAGCGGTGTAGGAGATGAGTGAGTGAGAACATCAGAACATTTTTAGACATCTTTTTATACTTTATTTTATTACTTTTTTTTATCAGCTACTCAAGCAAAAACTTGCTGAACTGCTTGAAATGGCTTTAATTACCCGAACATAAAACGCTAATCAATAGTTTTGTGTGAACATTATCAGTTGGCTGAGTTTCTTTATGAAATCTGAAGTAGTTGCAGTTTGCAGTAATATTCGGTTGGAATCGATCAATACGGCTGCCTGCAAATCAAGCCTAAGCAGAACAAACGTGATAGATCCCCATTACCCCATTATTCCCATTATGAATGGAGTTTACAGAATTATTTTCCTTCTCATCTTCTGCTATCATACAGTATATATATACTCAATTTAGTGTGGACTATCCCATATCAGTCACCAATGGGACAGTTTAGGAAATTCTGGTCTACTGATATAATCTTTATAAGCCTATCTAATTTAGATACATAGAAGACACCGATAGCTGAGATACCCCTGAGTCATACCCCTGATAAGGTAGAGGACAGCCATTGCACCGTTTAATGCCGTACCTCTTCACTGAGTCACTTGACCTTTCATTAGGATGGTGGTGTACACTAATGAATAGTGCAAACCTGTTGGGTCACCAATTCATTTAAGAGATGTCAGAGTGGATTTAGGATACTTCCTCACTGTGAAGATTTGAAGGAAAACAACCAATTCTAGCCAATACATTCAGAAACACAGAGTGCTGCATTGAAATGTTTCTGCCAGGAAAAAGGGGATTACTTCCAGCATCACATGCAATGCAATCGATTACATATACATCAAGATAGTTTTTTTTTGTTTTTGTTTTTTTGGTTAGATTGCTTCATCATAGTGAGAGTTATTACAGAATATTCGGGCCTCTTTCAAGTGAATCACCTTGTATTATGTAGAATCATGTTTCAACAACCTTATGCAATGTCAAAACATTTATTTTCATCCAGAAATGCATTCACTTTGGCCGATATCTTGCACTGATGATGGACAAGTCGAACCACTCTGCAGTCTTCTCCAACTCATTCAAGGTTGAAACTCATTCAAGGGTGAAAATGATTCCTCATGCCCAGGCCTTCAGGTAAGAACAAATCAATTGATGTGATAATTTGGTCATTCAGTACATTCAGGTCATCAGCTGACTTCATCACCTGACCAACTGAAGCACCCCAGGTCATAACCCTACCTCCAGTGGACACTATGCACAAAGTGTTTATTTTTTATTTTTTTTAAGTACACAGCTGTTTAGTCTCAATCCTGTGAGTTCACATCACATGCTTATGTAAATCTTCTTCTTTGTCTTTCGGCTGTTCCCTTTCAGGGGTCGCCACAGCGAATCATCTGGCTCCATCTAACCCTATCCT
>JAQMYL010000008.1:5342644-5355677 GCA_030014365.1 Clarias pachynema | reverse complement strand
GGCTCCAGGTCCCCGCGACCCGAAATACAGGATAAAGCGGTACAGAAAATGAATGAATGAATGAATGAATGAATGAATTGAATTCCAGAACAACTTAAATTCATCTTATTACTGTATACATCTGAGCAGACCAGGTAAGGGTTAAGGGCCTTGCTCAAGGGCCAGATAGTGATAGTGTGGTGGTGCTGGGGTTTGAACCTGCAGCCTTCTGATCAGTCGTTCCCATGTCTAAAGAAATACATTTGACCACTTGTGCCACATCTGCATTATAAAAAGTATGTTTTTGCTTTGTGTGTTCTTTACAGATGTGCTGGGTAGAGATGAGATTGAAAAAATTCTGCATCCTCCAAATTTTCACTTCTCCCCCAGTGAAGTGTGACTGTTTACCTGATTTAACTGATGACCCTTTCTCTCTCTTTCTCTCTGCTGGAAAATCTCATCAAGACAGGGCTTTAGCTGGAGCCTGGGACTTCAGTCTGTCTTTAATATGTCCCTTTCTCTTTTCTTCACTATTCCTTAAGCCAGTATGCCAATCATGTCCAACCTACCAGCACAACAAATTCTCTCTCTCTCTCTCTCTCTCTCTCTCTCTATCCCCCCCCCCCCCCATCTCTCTTAAAGCAGGATGTAGACGGATCAAAAGATGGACTACAATTTCCACCATTTCCTTCTACTGTGCTCTTTTTCACCATATTTCATGCTCTTCGGTTTCGCGCCACATGTACTGCCATGCATAAGTTGATGATAGACGTCCACACACACACACACACACATAAATACATTTGTACATATTTCCATTTCTTGTTAATCTCTTCCATCTAGTGGAGTGAAGTGGTAGCACAGGCAATAAAGAAACTCTACTATCTGTTGTTCTGTCTGCCTGTCTGCATGCGTCCTAGACTATACACTAGGTGTCTAACTATGGGAGAAGCAAAACAGTACAGGTGAGTAAGGGGAGTGTGTATTATACAATATGTATATTTGTGTGCATACACATGCCAAGTCAGAAAAAAATGTTTTTTAACAAGTCAAAAATCAGACAAAAAAGGATACACGAATTAGAGACAGTGCTTACATAGACATGGAGAAAGAAAGATATGGAGAGTTTAATTAAGGAACGAACACAAGAGGGAATAGAAAAAGAGGACAGTGTTCAAGCACATTTATATAGACTCATCTGCTCAGTATAAAAGAGCACATGCCATTTATTCATATCCTCATGTTTCTTCAATTACTGTAGCTATAATAAAAATAAAAAGCCGGGAGCTGTTGAGTGAACATGTAACAGCCTTGGGCATTATTAGCCATAAAGGTGCTGCGTAATGAGGCTTAACTCTCCGGCGTGGCTCTTTGTCTCCGGAGAATGTCATCTCCGAAAAAGGTTGAATAAAATTTTCATGATCGGAATAAAAATCTGGCCACAAGGTGGAGGTAAAGACAAGACGCTCAAGGAAGAAGAGGCAACGGTGTGGATCAAATAATGATGGGTAAGAGAGAGAGATTGTGAGTTTAGAGAGACAAATATCAGGAAGTGTCTCTTTGACTGCTTGTTTGCTGTGTATCTTTTTACAGTATGTGGAGCATCATTACCAGTACCATTTGTCCCTCTTTATCCCACCTCTACTAATACTCTCATCCTGAAAATGACCTCATTGATTTCATTTTCACCATAACAACCTCAGGGGCCTGCAGTGCACTCGAAGTCCAAGAGACCAATCGGGGTATTGTTTAGTCTTCTAATGCTGTTTTTTTTATGCGTTGTTCAGTCTTAACAGAATGTCATATCCACACACCATACTGTACATACATGCATACAGAAAAAGAAAGAAGGAAAGAAAGAAAGAAAGAAAGAAAGATGTAGATAACCAAATGGATGGATGGACAGATAGATGAATGGAGGAAGGGAGGAATGGATGGATGATGAGATACATAGGTAAATGGATGGATGGAATAGGATAAAAAGATGAATGGATGGATGGATGGGTGGATGGATGATTGCATAATAGAATGGGAGATATGGGTGGATGGATTGATGGATTGGGTAGAATAAGGAATAATAAATGGATGGATGGATGGAAGGATGGATGGATGGATGGATGGATGGTATAGGATGGGAGGTATGGATGGAGAAATAGATGAATAATGGAATAGGATGGATGGATGGATGGATGGATGGGATAGTATAAGATGGAATGTATGAATGGATGGATGATGAAAAGGGAAGGATGATGGATGGATACTGTAGATGGATGGCTGGATGGATGGATGGCTGGATGGATGGATGGATGGGATAGTATAAGATGGAATGGATGAATGGATGGATGATGAAAAGGGAAGGATGATGGATGGATACTGTAGATGGATGGCTGGATGGATGGATGGCTGGATGGATGGATGGATGGGATAGTATAAGATGGAATGGATGAATGGATGGATGATGAAAAGGGAAGGATGATGAATGGTTGGAATTGATGGATAGATTCCTCAATTCAATTCAATTCAATTTTATTTGTATAGCGCTTTTAACAATTGTCATTGTCGAAAGAAGCCTTACACAATCAAAAGAAAATCCTCACACAATCCTCATCTATATAACTTTTCAAAATATGACTTGACTACATTCATGTCTGCTGTAGTTATTGAATAAATCATACTACCTGTGTAATAAAATGTGGTGTATATACACATATATGTATATAAACTATACACAGTACGCCATGAAACAGAAGTGAAAAGTTCATTATAAATGACTACAAATAAAAGTTACAAAAAAAAATTATGCTAGAGATGAATAAAATATACGCTGGTTATAAAGACTACACTCAAACATAAAAGTATAAGATGAACAAATAAATAACAAGCCGTGAAAATAGGTAGAAAAACAAGCTGTGATAGATCTTACCAAGCTTCAAAACCACTCAAAGCTTCAAAAATCTTTACTTGGCAGAGTAAATTTTACTTAATTGCCTCTTACTTATATAAGGACTGATCGATCTCTAACCTCTCATGAAATAATCCATGCACGAGCCAGAGAGAGTCTCACACCCTAAGTCCTGTCAATTACCTTTCATTTCTCATTTATCCAGTAGTGAGAGGTAACGAGCAGGGGTGAGCAATATGAGAAAAATAATATATCATGACCCTGTTGGTCTGCTAAAACATGCATTGTGTATTATAATAATAATAAGAAGAAGAAGAAGAAATTTGTAAATATTTAATAAAAAATCAGTTGCAAATTGAATCAATTATGATCTGAATCATGATAATTAGCACTGCATATTGCATAGCCATAGTAATAGGTGTGTGTTTGCTTAAATGCATGTAGATGCACAAATTAAATTTTCTGCCTGTTTTTTATGTCTATTTCCACAGAAAACTCATATCTATTTAAATTGAACATGAATTACCTTCATATCTAGTCATAGATCAAGAATATTTAATATACAGTATGCTTGTTCCTAATGTGCATATTACTGACATCATCATCATCATCATCATCATCAAGTCTCAGTAACAGTACAACAACTGAATACAGTGACATCAATGACTATAATATTCAGTGCAAAGATGTGAAAATGGGGATTTACTCAATATTTGGTTGAATAAACCAAGCAAACTTGCAAGAAACAGACAAGAGATCCATGTGGACATGATGGACGCTTCGGAAAACAGAGCATTCAAATTGAAAACGGATATGGGTCACTTGCAATTATGGATGTAAACAATTCAATTTCCCATCTAAGAAAATTTGGGAAATGTGCAAAGAAGTTTGCAGTGTGAACATTGTCAGAGAGAGATCCCGTAAAATGCTCTCCTTCTCTTCCTGTGATCCAAGTGCAGCACACAGATACTGTAGCAAGTGAGAAGTTTAAAAAATAATAATAATAAATAAATAAATAAATAAATAAATAACCCCAGAAAGACAGAATAATTCATCTTTACTGTGTCGCTTGTCAGGCAGCTCTACAGGTACCTTCTCAATTAACCACTATAAAGGTGCAGATGTTTCTGCACCTTTACAAACAGCCCCAAATTATTCCAAAATATTGAAAATGTTTAAAATAAAACGTATTTTATCACAGTTATTCTTCTAAACAAGCATGATCACATCTCACATCTATCCCCCTGGCAATGGCTGAAAAATCTCATTAAGTTTGAAAAACATCTGAATATAAAAGTTGATGTAATTCATATCTGATGTACTGCTATAGTTAAGAAGTTTTTAATTTAAAGACAAGAAAAAGCGAAAAAGTCAGGATTGACTCAAGAGCAAGTCTTCTGGAGATACAAGAATACCAGATCAAAATGTACAACAACTAAGACCTATTTTAATGTATGTCCTTACATGCACCTCAATTTTGATTTAAGACAGACTTGAAATAAACCAAACTCTCTCTTTAAGCTTTTATTCAGCACTAAAGATTGTTACTAAGCTTGTTTTTTGTTTGTTTGTTTTTTCGTCTCTTGCAATAATTTTTTCACTTTCGCAATATGTTCTATACATTTTTAGTCCTTGCTTTAATCACTCAAAGGGACCATCATTTTTCAGCCATAGTGTTTGGCATCCTGGTTTAATGATGCGCTGTAAGAAAGCAGGTAGTTATTTAATTTTTTTTTTTTTTAAGTATCTGCCACTTGCCAAATTGTTTTATAGCCGGTACTAATTAGTGCTGGCTGATATAACAATGTAATTGAGTCATGGTGATGCCCAACACATACAGTAACTGGCACTAATCCTTGACCGATGATTAGGAAGGAAACTGGCAAACAGTTTGTTGCATTCTAGTCCTATTTACTCATACTGTAAGAAAGAAAACCAAGCACACCTCAACAAAATATTTTTAATGACTAGGTTAATTATAAGCATAATAATTAGGTCATTTGTTAGAACCGATTGGGCATAGAGAAGAATAAAGAGATCATTGAAATATTTCGATAACCATTATTGGTTAGTATACTACACCATACTGTAATTATGCATTTATTTAACTAATTACTAAACATATTACACATCTTTTGTGATTGAATCACCATGATAAGTAAAGCTTATTAGGCTGCAAGTAAACATAGGCAGTGACTGTGAAGTGCATTAATGGGAGTGTGCATTAGGCTGTTGTAAATCGTGTTCCTTTTGTATCTTTGTGCTGTTCAAGTCTCCAGTGGTTTTCGGAAACACACACCAAGGATTTAAGCACAACAGCGGAACAGACCATGATCGCTCTGCGCTCATCTGGAGCAAGAAATCATCAGGGAACAGTGCCAGGGATGGGAGAGCGAGCCGTATCGCCACACGGAGAGCTAAGCCGAGCGTGAAGATGTCGGAAAACCTTACGTTAATTAAAAGAGTAAACTTTAATTTCCTCTCTCATGCCTTTATAACGAGCCAAACGTAGCTATATTAGGAAATATAACACAGTCATGAAGGTATAAGATTTATCATAATACGCAAATATAAATGATATCTCTCTTATAATATTTTTTTTTTCCAGCTTGATGAATCAAAGCACAGTATTTAGAGATCTTTTTTTTTAGAAGCTTATGCAGAGGGAGACTTGGAGGATGATAGAGAGGAAGAAAGTAGTCAGGATGTATTAGGATAAATGTGAGTGTGTGGATAATGCCATGTTTAAGTTCTATGCAAAAAAGCCATCCATATGCAACAGGGGAGAAAAAGTCTGAAATGATCTTCCTCTCTCTGTCTGTCATAAGGAAATCTTTTAACATATACTGTACAGTAATCTCACCATGACAAGTTACAATAAATCCAAATTTTATATATTGATATTTCAAACAGACCACTCTCCATTCATTCATCTTCCATACCACTCATCCTATACAGGGTCATGTAGGGGTCATGGGTATCTCAGTGGTTAAGGCATTGGACTGTGGTTCGGAAGGTCCCAGGTTCAAATCTCAAGACCACCAAGTTGCCCCTGTTGGACCCTTGAGCAAGGCCCTTAACCCTCAACTGCTCAGATGTATGTATAATGAGATAAAACTGTAAGTCGCTCTGGAAAAGGGCGTCTGCCAAATGCCTAAATGATAATGTTAAGGGCCTGGAGCCTATCCCAGGAAACAAGGCGGTGTACACCCTGGACAATCTATCACGCAACCACAGAGTCACACAAAACAGGTCATTTGGGAATGCCAATCCTTTATCTTTGGGAAGAAACTGGAATACCAGGTGGAAACCCATCAAGCACAGGGAGAACATGCAAACTTTATGACCCGAGGCAGGAATTGAACCCTCGACTCTGGAGATGCAAGGCTAGAGTGCAAACCACTACCCACTGAGTCTCTTAGACCAAGGCTCTGCCTGAGTCTGTAAAGATTCTCAGGTGAGGTTATCTCGCAGTTAAGTCATGTAGCAACATATCACTATTCATCCAAGTAGAGTAGCTTCTTCAGGGAAGTTCCTCATACAGTATTTGTATCCTTCAGGGTCAAAAAGGATCCTCCCCTGTCTGAAAAATCTTATTACATGGACAGTGGAGAAGATAAGAGTTTGAGGGGAGGTTACGGGTGAAGAGAGTTGTTAAGAAGAAACAGCAATAGAGAGAAAGATTAGGGAAAGTCGTTAAGGTGTAACGACCAGAGAGAATAGGGGGAGTTCTTAAGTGTGGCTTTGTTGGTGGACCTTCCTCGGTATGGATGAAAGGGCAGCATAAAAAATTGGGAAAAGGTTATGCCTCCATCTTTGTTAGAGAAGGATTTTCCACTTGCACATACTATAGATGGCTTCTTTTACCCCTCCCTCAAACCATCTATCATTTCTGTACACAATCCCCTCTGCCTGTTTTTGACTCAATCTGACTTCTTGGCATCAGATATCAAACTTAAAACCAGTAGCAGACTACTGTAAGTCATGCATAGACTCTGATTTGAGTTTTAACATAGTTTAAAAAAAAATTATTCCAGCATATGTGCAGGACACCTGCTATCTCATACCCCTAAGAATTCCATTAAGAGCATGTTTATTGAGCACCAGAGAGGACGAAATGCAGAAATACACGCACAAAATTATCTGAAAGTAGACTATCCTACAGTACCAGCTGCAAGGAAAAATAAAACAAACAAATAAATAAAAAGTCCATATAGACACAGATGAAGCCTGAGAGAGCCGAAAAAGTGAGGCTTGTTTAAAGCGTTAAGGTGAGTGTGTGCAAAGTCCATCGGATCATGTTGTCTGGCTCATTCTCTGACCGACTTGTTTAGCTGTAATACTCATGATCACGATAGCCAGCACTCCATCACACATACCACTTCACACAGTGATTACTCTTGATTCTCACAGCTCTCTGCGGTCCTCTCACAATAAACTCATTACTCACGGGTTCGATTACTGCAAAAACCTCAGCGGATAAGGACTTAAAGTTATGCTGTTTAACGCACGCACGCACACGCACACACACACACACACACACAGAATTAAAGCTAAAAATAGGAGATAAAAAAAAATTAGAAGGAGGGTGTGGCTTAAAAAGTGTGTGAAATACATGGAGTCATTCCAACTGAACATGCAATAATGACCACTTGAGCTCTTTTACTCCTCTGCTTTGACAGAAAGGCATGCAGGGGGCGTAAGAGCTGTCTGAAAACAATATGGTAGAAGCATAGCAATAGAATTTTGTTGTTGTTTTTTTGGTTAGTAGGGTTAGGGTTAGCACCCCCCCCCCCCCTGCTAACCCTAACCCTAATAAATGTAAAGCTTTAAACACATTCAAACATTCATTCATATTCTATACCGCCTATCCTGTATACAGGGTCATGGAGCCAGTCCCAGAAGACATAAGGCATGAGGCAGGGTACACCCTAGACAGGGTGCCAATCTATTGCAGGTCACACACACACACTACAGGAAACTTGGGAACACCATTTAACCTAATCTGCATGTCTTTGGACTGTGGGAGGAAACTCACCAAGCACAGGGATAACATGCAAACTGTACACACACACAGACCCAAGACGGGAATCAAACCCACAACGCTGGAGGTGCAAGGCGACAGAGCTAACCACTACGTCACCATGCCGCACGCTTTAAACACATATGAATTCTAAACCAAAATAATTAACTATGTAACTGATCTGTGTATCTCTATTACATCTAAGAAATGAAATAGTTTTAGCTACAGCTTTAGTGCTCGCTGTTACAAAGCACTTGTTACAAAACTAGAAATGGAGAGAAAACTTCACAATATAAACAATAAGCCATTTTTTCTCAGTTTGGAGATTGTTCAATAATGCATGTATTATTAGCATTATTTGCAATACACATTCCCATTTATGCAAATATTATAACAAGTGCATTCATATTTAACCTGTGATGTGGTTGATACAGAAAATAAATCAACAACTTCTATCCAAGAATTCACCACATTCATTACACGTATCCAACACACAAATCTTCTTTCCAAGCAACCCTGGTGCACAAGCATTGAATCTGGCTTTAGATTCTGTTGATTTTGGAGTGTGCTCAATTAGAAGACACAGATTCTGATTAATATTCAGAATGAAAAATATAAGACTTGGACTTGCTTTGGCTTGTTTTGGCATACACATATGGATTAATTTGTTGGAACCAGTAAAAGTAACTACAGAGCTAAAATTACTGAAGCGTTATAGGGTACAAGGTTGGTGCTATCATCAACATTAAATAATGTTTTTGCATAATGTTACCTTAATGTATATGTATTGAGTACCATTTTCAGTTAATTAATACATATGATTCCCAATTAATTTATATAAATTGTTATTATTATTATTATTATTATTATTATTATTATTGGTAGCATACTCAAATAATTAGACACTTCTGTAGGTTCGCACCAAGCAGAGATTCATATCAAAAAGTGTTGGTCTGTTGTTCCTGCAGGGGGTGCTGTCGAGTGCAAGAAAAGAGGAGCGTGTCGCCTTCTCACCATACTGTCACCATACTTCTCCTACTGAGAACAAACCACCTCACACTGTGTACAATCTGCCAGAGCAACCTGCCAGCTGTACTGACAATCTCTCTCTCTCTCTCTCTCTCTCTCTCTCTCACACACACACACACATAGACACAAAATGTAAACTGCTTACACACTGCTTATTATGCATGCACTGCTAATTGATATTTATGATAATTAAGCATTAATTCCAAATGCTTGCATGAAATATTTACTGTTCGTAGACAATATTTACAAGTAAATACTTCTGTTGTGTTATTAAAAAAAAAAAACACAACCAAAAGATTCGCTTGTCCACCCTTTTGAGTCTTGGGAATCGTACTGTAGCTCAGACTGCCAGTGGCTTCCTTCCTGGAAGTTCGGGTATATATCAGGAGGGAATCCACATCTGCTCCAGGCAGGCTTTCCACTGGTATCCCACAAGGCTCAGTACTTGGTCCTCTTCTGTTCTCTCTCTGTAATTGATCTCTTGGTGCGGTCAGATTCTCACATGTCACATGTCTCATACTATTGTCAATCAATTAACCATCTGATGTCTCTTTCAGACACTCAGATTTTGATTCTGCTCAGATCTCAGCATGTCTGGCAGACATCTCATCAAAGATGGCAGCTCCTCAGGTGATTCATCCTCATGTCTTATGATCTGCATGCATCGTGTTGGAAATAACCTACAATCAGTTGTCCATTTTTTCTGACATTGCTTATTTGAAACACTCATTTTGATTTCACCAGTAGAACATTATAAGGATCTGTTCATTTCTCCAAGTGCTTGTTTAGTCCCATACCATTTCGATACTGGACTACCACAACCTATTCCTTGCAGGTTTGCTTATTTTGCATAATTCGACCTCTGTAACTGATTCATAATGCAGCCGCTTGACATTTTCAATCTTCCTAAATTCTCCCACACTACTTCATTGCTTTACTCCCTCCACTGCTGATTTAAAACGCTGACACTTGCCTACAATGCGAAAAACAAAGCAGAACACACTTACCTCAAAGCACTTATCACACTATAAACTGTATTATGCTCCCACCGATCCTCTAGCACAGCTCAAATGGCCTGAATATTACTAAGGGCACAATGTAGGCCTGCATCAAGACTCTTTTTCTGTTCTGGCACCTACAGTAGGTGGAAGATTGAACTCTCTCTAGATGTCTGAACATCTGAGTCCCTCGCAAAGACCTATGTCTTCCTAAGATACTTAAATTAGTACTTTAATTAAAACGTCTTTGTGCTTTCTTTACTGTATTTCTTCTCCAACTGGGTCCGTAACCAAGTGAACCAGCACCAGGATGAATTTATTGATAGAGACTTCAAAGTACTTCTGTAAGTCACTCTGAATAAATGCGCCTGCCAAATACCATAAAAGTAAATGTAATATAGTGCGGTCAGAATCGTATGCAACCGAGCCACTGCATGGCTCGGGTTTTCATTAAAATATAAATGACTCTTCAAATATTTACGAGTCATTCACATTCAATACAGAAAAGTGACACACAAAGCAAAACATCATTTATTTTTGATATATAAATGTTATGAGCACTATAATCAGTGATTTAGATTTTAGAGCAGGGGCTTTATTCATTGTTAAGAATTACAAATGAAGACGTTAGAATCATCAATTCCCTGTAGACACTGAAACACCACAAGACTGGAAGAAAAGTGCATGCTCCTGTGCGTGCCATTCAAAGCGCCTATATTCTACTTTTTCTGTAACAAGTTAACACAGGTCTCCAGCTGCACCAAAGCGTGTGCTAATGCTTGTATACCTCAAACCACCTGCCTTTCACTCTTTCTCCAAGCGTGCCATTTCAATGTTTATTTTTCCGCAATGTTAGGTTTTCGGAAGAGCGATTTGGTAACTCTGGTTGCTCAAGTTGTGACCATCTTGACAGGAGCTGACATTGTCACCTAAACCTCAGTTAATCCATAAGTGGGCAAATGGGTGGCCCGAATGGAGCGTGGCTATTGTTTGGAACCTTCCTACCACCCTCAAGCTATCAAGCTAAGCTTTAGTTTAACTAAAATGCTAAAGCGGCAAATTGATATGCTAATGCATTTGATTGAACTTCATCATCCATTCCCTACACATAGTCTCGTCTCTACTATTACATGTTTTGTGTTAAGTTAATGTACAACTATTACATTTAGCTGGTTAGCTACAGTAACTACAGGAGTTAGTTAGGTTAATTTTTCAGAACTAGATGTTGCCCCATGTTGTACCTTCAAAGAACTACAGAGCTAAGAAACAAGCCAGGGGAGGGTTTTCCTTATATATAAAATATGACAAAGTGAATTTAATTGAATAAGAGTTATGGTGATATTCCTTTCTTTCAGTGTTGTGGGAATAAATACAATAAATATGGACATTGCAATTCAAAATAATTCAGTGCCAAAAGACTTTTATTGACCAAAAAAAAAAAAAATTATAACACAGGATATTTTTTTCCTGTTTAAAATGTTATGTATTGGTCAATACTCGCAACTTCATTCAATCTCTGTTCCTTTTTTATTATCATGAAATTTATCTTGTCCTGGTTATACACTCTTGCACTTTAAAGCATTTTACACCTCCTCCATAACAATCCATCTTTGTCACCCCTGGCCTTTACATAACGGCTGTTGGCACAGTTTGTACATAACACACTACTTTTAGACTAATGATCATGAAGTGATTGACTCAAAGGTATTTAAATGAACTTAAAATGAAACCATACAGCATCCTGTGCCAGTTGAATTACACATTTGGAGTGTGGATTTAATACTAAAATTGTGTACTTTGTTATTTAAACCACAATGTTGTTATATATTTAAGTGCTATTCAGAAGTTACACATACAGTACATTGTAATGTGTGTCTCTTACATGTAGGGCTGTCATTGGACCCAAATCCATGTTTCATGTGACATGATCTCAAGAAGGAGTCTGATACGTTAATTGTAGAAATTCATGCTTATGGATTGCCATTCAAGGCCAAAATAGCCATTAGCTTATGAACATCTGACCAACACAGCCATATGTACTGTAGGTCTTCCCCAAACTTTTTGCCATGAAGTTGCGATGTCCTTTTGCATGTTGATCTACAAAATTTACCTTCACTGGAATAAATTTCACCAGGATGAGTCAGACAGGTCCAGATTTACTGGTGACTGGACTCCCATCCAGGGTTCCTGGGTCTCCAGATCCACCACAAACCTGATCAGGATAAAACGTCTCCTGAAGATACAGCATAACTGTGGACTTGAAGCTGTGAGGCAGCAACACTGTACAGTATATCAACTGTGACACCTATTGTTTATGGAAGTCATTCATATTTTATATAATTATTTGGTTATTTAAGGGCATACCTCAGGTATTACAATAATAAAAACTGGCCTCCCAGCAAAAATTTCTGGCTACCAACACGTGATAATTTGGCAACATTATGGATGCTGGGACAATGTTGGTATTAGATTATTTTTGAAAGTTAGAATGACTTTGCTGAAATGACATGGGAACACTGTTGACTACATAACGATGGGATAATGGCACTAACACAATCAACTAGCAAAAACAACTTTAAAACAATATTTAAACCTGCTGCTATGCTGTGGCGTAGTCTTATACCTTGTACCATAGTTTGCCTGTCAGTTTGTGGATATTTTTTTTAATTTTCTTGGTTTATTTGCAACATTGTGTTTTGGTTGTGCCACCCAACGTTATCTTAACGTCATTTTAACCAAAGTCATTCTAACTTTCAAAAACAAAGTTTTCCCGATTGTGAATGTCATTGCAACATCGTTACAACTATATTGCAACATTTGTACAACATTAGGCTTCCTGCTGTGTTGTACAGTCTGTTACTTATTTGATTTCCATTCAGTAAAGATTCTGAAGGCCAATTTATACAATCTAATGCATTTCCTATGAGAAATTTGATTGGTAAAAGTTTCCATTATAACAATACAACATGATGGGATTTATTATTATTATTATTATTATTATTATTGTTTCAAGAGTATAACGGATGCAGTATTTGCTTTGAGGATGCTGATGGAGAAGTACAGAGAAGGTAATAGGGAGTTGCATTGTGTCTTTGTAGATTT
>JAQMYL010000008.1:5298677-5309401 GCA_030014365.1 Clarias pachynema | reverse complement strand
CATCATATCAACCAACTCTCTTGCCTTCCCTGTCATAGTCCCAACATTCAAAGTCCCTACTATCACTCCTAAACTCTCGCCTTTCCTTTTCTCTCTCTGCTTTCAAACACGCCTTCCTCCTCTCCTTTTTTGATCAACAGTAGTCCAATTTCCACCGGCACCCTGTAGGTCAACAGCACCAGTGGCGGTCGTTGTTACCCCGGGCCGCGACCGATTGCATTCATCAACTGCCATTCAAAGCCTACTATTCTCTATATACAGTAGGTGGTTTTAACCACCACCACCTCATCTCACACACACACACAAGATCTAAATATTTTACACACTTCAATAAAAATGTGATTTGTTAAACATGTCATTGTGAATGGTGATGTTTGTTCAGCACAAATAATTGCGCCGTACAATTTAAAGGCCCATAAAGAGTTGGCGTATTCTGTATCACTGTCTCACACTGTGAGACATCTTCAAACATCTGTTTCTCCTCAATAATTCATTTACTTTTATGTAGGTACGAGCCATGTCTTCACATTTTCAGTCACGTTTCAAGACTGCTGCAATTGTACACTACAAAAGTCAAACGTTTGGACACACCTTTAATTCCATGGTGTTTTCTGATTTTTTTTTTCTTTTCACATTAAACTTCTAAGAAAGAACAGTGCTGAAGACAGTCAAAATATGAACGGTTGATATTGAGATGTGTCTGCTACATACTTAGTATGCTCTATGACGCCTTCATAACGGTTCTAATCTGAGGTGCTGGTTGTTAATTGGTGATTTCTGAGGCTGGTAACTCTAAATGAACGTCTCTTCTGCAGCAGAGGTCAGTTTTGGTGTTGCTTTCCTGGGAAGGTCTTCGTGAGAGACAGTTTCATCATGGTGCTTGATGGGTTTTGCAAATGCAGTTGAACATGTATGTCATTTGTAAAAATCCACTATTGTTCTTGAATGTAGAAAATAAATCCACTTGTCCAAAGTTTTGTCTGGTATTCTATGTATTTATTTATTCATGTTTTCTTTTACTTTACTCTTACCTGTGTCTATCTACTTGCTTAATGATCCTGGTTTGTCCTGACTCCATTTGACTTTGCAGTAAAATGCTCCTTGAATTTACATTTTATCTTGTCAGCAAGTGAGTGCAAGCCTGTGAGTGTTTATTTAATGCTTGTTTTTTTATTATATTTATATAGTACTCTCAAGAATACACACTTGATTCCTAAACGAATAGGTCTTAAAGTGCACACTATAGTTTGTGCACCTTGATTACCCATTTTAACATCTTGAGAGCTTTGTTGCTGGACTAGCGAAAACAGAACATAAAGTGCTGATCTGTGGAGCGATGCAAACTTTAGATTTTTGGCTAACTTGCTAAAATGGCCAATGGCTGCTACCTGATTATGCAGCGTTTAGGATTAGGATAAATTGTTTGTGACGATTATGACATGACAAGTAATATCATCAATATCACAGCCGGTTGAGACTTTTTAAAAAGCTGATGGTTCGTTTTCTGTTGCGTATCCCCGATTGAAGTTAGCTGAATAGCTGTTGTTTTGAATCTCTCACAGATGCACAGATGAGATAGTACGGTGGTGTAGTGTAGGTTAGCATTGTGGCCTTGAACCTTCAGGGTCGAGGGATCGATTTCTGCCTCAGGTCTGTGTTTGTGGAGTTTCCATGTTCCCACTGTGCTTGGTGAGTTTCCTCCAGGTACACATCCCAAAAACATGCAGATTAAACTATTTACTGTTGTCAAATTACCCTGCGATAGATTGGCACCCTGTCCAGGGTGTTCCCCCACCTTGTGCCCAAAGTCTCCCGGGAGAGGCTCCAGGCCTCTCAGGATAAGCAGTATAAAAAATGAATGAATTAACACACAATAAACAAATGTGTGTGCATTGAGATGAACTATACCAAATACAGCCGAACTGAAGTTATGAACAAAGCGAAGGAATAAAAAACACTAAATATACAGTAAGATTTACAACGTAAAGAAACATTTAACTACATAAAGAGACACATACAGTAAGGTGTGTTACATTTAATGGTATGGTCTCGGCACACACACACAAGCATTATCTCACTTCGCAGTTCGGTTCTTTTTCAGTCATTTTTTTAATCTCCCTCATTATAACCAGCTACTTCTGGTGCTTGATAAAATCACCTTGAGGATTATTTGTTCAATTGATCCAAGCAATCATACTCACACAAGCCATGGGTGTATTGAGAGCTACTGTACTGTAGTAACACTGGCTCACGAGTTAGAAAAAAAAAACACTTTATGAACCTTTAGTTACAGCGTGTGCCATGCAATGCTCCGGATGTGAAGTCATATTAAAACAACCTATAAAGCCAGCCACAAATAGTATGCCTTTTAAGTTGCTTCATAGCATATTATGAGAAATAAAGTGGATAAAATGGCCAAAAAATATTTGTTTTATTTTATTGTTTGTTTGTTAATAAACCCTGATTCTTATTATGTCTCTAATAATAATAATAATAATAATAATAATAATAATAGTTCCTAGTGAAGATGTTTCAGGTTTAACCTGAAACCTTTAACTGCAGTTATTACCTAATTACTTAATGGGGGCAGTGGTGGCTTAAATGGTTAAGGTTGTGGGTTAATGGGTTATTGATCGGAATGTCAGAGGTTCAAGGTCCAGCACTTTTCATGCTGTAAGGTACATGTGACAAATAACAATAAAAAAGAAATTAATACCATATGTGTAGTTTCATAGTTTTGACATCTCCAGTATCATTCTAGAATTTAGAATAAAAAGAAGTGGCGAGTGTGCCAAAGCTTTTGATTGGTAATGTATCTGCTCTAAAAAGTTTTATAATTATTTAATATATAATTAACCCTTAGGAGTTGGACTTGCCACCGCCGGCAAAACTTGCATTTTTTTCTGGTAACCCTGAAAAGAACTTAAAATGCTTCGTCATGTTCAATCATACACATAAGTTTAGTACATCATTTGAATCTATAAAGGGTCTAGTTTTATTTATGTATACTCACAATATCCACAAAACATTGTGCTTTTGTAAAATAAAGAAAATAAACAGGGTGCGCTTTCAGCCGTCTCATTTTATGTTTATAAGTATATGTGTTACATTTATATGTTTATAAGTAACTGAAAAATACACAAATGTCAGGACATGTCAGAAACTCTTCAGGGCTCCAAAACACCTTCAGACTCCTAAGGGTTAAATAAAAGTTAAAGTTTATTCTTTTGTTCAGTTTTCTAAGATTTTTTCCTTCCATTATATTTGTTTCTAGCTCTTCAGAGTTCACCTGAGACATACCCACCTGGCTCATTTTAAATTTGGCAGATGTCCATTTGCAATTAAAAAGAATACAGTGCCTGAAAACTCAACCCTGCGTCTCAGGTATTTCATTTTATTTTATCATTTTTTAAGTCAAAATGATGTTTAATATTGAAATAAATCCATTAGAGGCCATGACAATGCAATATCCTCCACTGGAGGTCTCTAAAGCGTTTGAGAGAGAGAGAGCGAGAGAGAGAGAGAGAGAGAGAGAGAGAGACTGGAGGCGTTTAAAAGATGAGTTCTAAAGTTGCACTGTGTGCCTTTAGTTTTTTTTCCCCCCATTTGTGCATGACCAAAATGTTAACTTGATAAAAGGACATTTCACCCTAAATTGAACAATTTTAACTTTTGGATTTTATAAACTTACATTTTACATATTTGGCGAAAAGAGAAGTGCAGGATTTCATGAGAAGTGTCATTATGTCCTTCATGCTATTTAGATGAGAAAAACAATGTGTTCTGCATAGCAGTGAGTACCGACTCGCTTCAAGCACTGGTTTAAGGCAGAAGGTCGGGGAAAGAAGCTTTTTTTGGGATCTACGTATGTGCCTCATACATGAGTACAAACAGTGATCAGTGATTAGAATCAAGAGAAGAAAAGATATTGAGAGAAGAGAAAGAAGGTTCCAATGAGGACACAGAGTCTCTGACTGCTCCCTCTAACGAGCATAAGCAGAATAAACTTTCACAGGTTAAGGTTAGAGAGTTTACAGAGTGTATGTAGACAGCCTTTTAGCACAAAAAAAAAAACTGCCTGCACCCAAACCTATTACAAAAAAAGTGACAATCACTGCTGCAAGGATAATGTTTATTACTGTACATACGTTGAAACATTTAATAAATATTCTTGAGGCTGTTAATTAAATTAACTTGTTTAAGTTTCGTTAATTATTTCTGGCATGACTAGCTCCTCCAGTACTGCACCTTAGTGATCCCCTTGAAGCACTTAAGAACGTAAGTTGACCCAGTTCTCTGGACTCTAATTACCAAATGGTTCTGTTTAAATAAGTGAAGTAGACTCACATAAGTGCAGTTATTACTAGCTTTTTGATAATCGTCTGAAAAACATGAGATGTTAGATAATGGTTCGGATGTAATGGACAATTAAAGTGGCAACTTCGTTCCCAACATAAATCAATACTGACTATTTTAAATGATTTTATATACCATAGTAAAGGCCCTTAGTTTGAGTAAAGGAAAAGTCTAACGTTATGGCATACAAATAAATTCTATAGAATCGAATGACACAAGTGAAAAAATGTATACTGTTTAACCACATAGTGTATAAACTTTGGACCATATGGTGTATGTTCCACATTGTACCAGTTAACCGATTAAATTAATAATGAAAGAAATTTGAGCTTCACTATGAAAGGTTTTATGACAAAATGCTATAAGCACATTTATCAAAGCAGCTTTTACTCATTTTGGCCAGTTCTTATTCTCTGACACCCAAAGTTGTCTACTACAAAATAGTTAATTTTAGTATAAACGCATATACAGTACTGTATAACTTTATCTTTGGATGTTTGAACTTTCAAAACTATGTTGCTCCCTTAAGTGAACAAAATGCATTTAATGGATTTTTGGAGAATGTGGAAGGCAAGAAAAAGGACATTTACACACAGTCACTGCTTTTGCAATCACTCAATCAGTAATGCATTATAGGTATGCATCACTTAGCATCCGCAAGACATTATGCGATTTGAATGTTGTGTAAACACCATGTTATATACTTAATAAAACTACGTGGTGTAAGCACAGTGGGGAATTTAATTTGTAGTGCAACCTTTTGTTTCACGTCCAAGTCAATACTCTACTTTTCCCCCACTTGCTTCAGTTATCTGGTTTTGTCACATTGGTGAGCTTTGATGCACTTACAGTAATAATTTCGAAAGAAAATTAAGCAGAGAAAGAGTGTTATAGTACTATATAATACTATATAGTACTTTTGATACGGGTGCTACTCTGTTAATGTTATAAAACTTAGGTGAACGATGCATGAACGTATGTTATACTGTAGCATGCTTATCTGTACTATAATAGGGAGCTGTTGTCATGTACTGAAGTGAAACTAAAACTGGTAGAGGAGGAAGCTTTTCATGATCTTCAACAATCTTTGTAATTAAAAAGGTTTAGTAAAAAACGAAACTTAGCACTACATAAACAAAATCTAAGCTATATTTTTTTGAACCTGAACCAAGGTATTATTGAAAACTAAATTGCATAATTCAATAACCACCAACACAACTGCAGGCTGATTTATTTATTGTGACAGAACTGTGGGATGTGGAGTTATAGCATTTTTGAGGAAAAAAAAAAGAAAAGAAAAGAAAAAGAAAGAAATTCACACTTTTGTAAACAAACAATTTTACCATAATATTTTTGCTATTTCTGCTTTTTACCACCTTTGTGACTTAAAGAAAACATGCAATAAGATATTATCTCAGTTTGCAATGGTTTTCATTTTGCTATTGTTGGCTTCCCATCTTTACTTGCTCTTGACAAACCCATCTCCCACAAGTGGTCATTGCAAATAATTGCAAAGTGCTGGAGGTTAGAGGATTCTACTGAATGTGCTTCAATGTTTGACAAAGGTGCAATAGATAACATCCATGAGTACTGCAGAGTGGGTGAAAAGTTACTAGGCATTAAAAATGGTGATAAAGTCCATATTTCTAATATGAATTTCTTCTTCTTTGTCTTTCGGCTGTTCCCTTTCAGAGGTCGCCACAGCGAATCATCTGCCAATTAACCACCATGTCCTCTCTCACTGCATCCATAAATCTCCCCTGTGGTCTTTCTCTAGACCTCCTGCCTGGTAGTTTCAACCTAAACATCCTTCTACAAATATGTTCACAATCTCTCCTCTGAACATGTCCAAACCACCTCAATCTGGCCTCTCTGACTTTATCTCCAAAACATTTAACATGGGTTGTCCCTCTGATGGACTTCTTGATCCTATCCATCCTTCTAACTCCCAAAGAGAACCTCAACATCTTCATCTCTGCTACCTCCAACTCTGTCTCCTGCCTTTTCTTCAGTCCCACTGTCTCTAAGCTGTAAAGCATCGCCGGTCTCACCACTGTCTCATACACCCTTCCTTTCACTCTCACTGATACTTTTTTATCACATAACACACCTGACACAACTCCACCCATTCTAACCTGCCTGTACCCGCCTCTTTAACTCCTTCCCACACTCTCCATTGCTCTGGACTGTTGACCCTAAGTACTTAAAGTTCTGCACCTTCTGTACCTCTGCTCCCTGTAGCCTCACCATTCCATTTGGGTCCCTCTTATTCACACACATGTTTTCTGTCTTGCTATGGCTAACCTTCATTCCTCTTTCCAGGGCATACCTCCACCTCTCTAGATTTTCCTCCACCTGTTCCCTGCTCTCTCTACAAAGCACAATGTCATCTGCAAACATCATAGTCCATGGAGACTCCTGTCTAACCTCATCTGTCATCCTGTCCATCACCAGAGCAAACAAAAAGGGGCTTAGAGCCTACCTTGATGCAGACCCACCTCCACTTTGAACTCTTCTGTCACACCTACAGCACATCTCACCACTGTCTTACAGCTCTCATACATGCTCTGCACCACTCTAACATATCTCTCTGCCACTTCAGACGTCCTCATACAACAGCACAGCTCCTCTTTCGGCACCCTGACATACGCTTTCTGAAAATCTACGAATACACAATGTAACTCCCTATTACCTTTTCCGTCCTTTTCCATCAGCATCCTCAAAGCAAATAATGCATCAGTTGTACTCTTTCTAGTCATGAAACCATATTGCTGCTCACAAATGCTCACCTCTGCCCTTAACCTAGCTTCCACTACTCTTTCCCACAGCTCCATTGTATGGCTGATCAGCTTTATTCCTCTGTAGTTGCCACAACTCTGCAGATCCCCCTTGTTCTTAAAGATCGGCATCAACACACTTCTCCTCCATTCCTCTGGGATCCTCTCGCTCTCCAAGATCATGTTAAACAGACTAGTCAGAAAATTCACTAAACAATTGGTGGCAACCAGTTTCCTCAAACTGGAATGGAATGGGGATGTAATGCAAAGGAAGGATATTGCTTAGAACCTCCTAAATCCGTGCCTCCAAGTCTTATAGTGTGCGAGTCTTGTCCTGAACACCTCCAAATGGAGTGAGATCTGGACTTCTTACAGGCCATTCATGAGGTCCATCACCAACCTCCTGGAAAATGCTGGTGTAACCACACACACAGTAAGAGCAAAATAGGGTGGTGCACCATGGGAGGTACTCCAGTTATACTACAAGTTCTATAGGCATTAAATATTGCCTAGTTAATTTTCTCCCACCCTGTATTTTAAAGACTGAAATGAGAAACAGGACACTCTACAGCCTCATAGCCTTATTGGGCACGTGCAGATGTTCTCAACAAACTGCACAAATGCACCAGAGAAAAGCCTTCGCACTATGTTATTTGGTTCTCTGTTTGCTGACATTATGTGACCTCATGATGTCCAGTCTCATCATCTGGTGAGGCAGCTATGACCATGCAGCTGTCCAGTACAGTGAGGATCAGAGCTTGTCGTGGTTATGGGACAGTAGGCTGTGGGGAGATTCTGAGTGCCAGGTGTGATGATTAGAATTAGAATTTAGTTCTAACTTTGACTTTCTTTATTACTGTAAAAGTTTTTGTCATCTGTTTACATGACATACATATGTGGCATTAGCCATCCACTGCCCTATCTCCCTGTAGATATGTGCCAATACAATTCTCTGTCACCTAAGTGAAGATCCTAACAGCCATCCTGTCATATATAATTCCAAACAGGATAAAGAAATCATCCAGAACAACAGAAGACAATAGCTGCTGGCATTGTCTGTGCATCATGTATTATTTTTAGACAAGCCCCAAAACCACAGAATGACCCAAACACATTTAAAACCAAACCACACAGGGACCAAATCGTTTCGTTTTTTTTTAACCACAAAAAAAAAAAAATCATGTTTGTGTTGCACATGTTCAGGCTCAACATTCATAAATCATTCACAGTTGGTGGTGGTTTTGGAGCACTGTTTTTTCGTCAAATGCCTCTGTTAGAGTTGATTATGAATCACAATTAGCCCGACGGTTCGTGAGACTCCTAATTGGCTTTGATCAAACCGTATTCAATCATTATTTGATTCCCATTCACAGCAGTGTAATCTGAGACAACCTAATTAGAGAGCTGATTACTGTTGGACCAATCAAAGCTGGGTAATTATCACACTGTGACCCATTTGCATTCTCTGTGCATGACATGGCATGTAAGGTTAAGGAAATTAATTACATCATTGATGTGGGGCGAAAACCAACACAAGCAACACAATGAACCAGACTGAACAAATATATAATAATGTGGCAAAGTAATAGAGATACAGTAGCATAGAATGGAATGTGAAATTAAATTAAGTGACCTAGAAACTGGTCCATAAGTATTTGGACAGTGACAGTTTTCTTCTTCTTCTTTTGTCTCCATGTACCCCCACTGTGGATTTGAAATGAAGACTGAAAATGTGGGAATTAAAATGTAAAGATTTTAAAATGTGAGTTTAGCCATTTTTAATAGTAACCGTATTTTCACTAAACCTCAAAAGTAATTAAACAAACTAATATAAATGTAAGGATTATTTTTTTAACACATGGACTGGCTTTGCCCTTTAACAATAATCCCTTTCTTCTTTCTGTCTTAAGAAGATCTTGGGTTATTTCAATACAGTATATGTACATCCATTCTATGAAGCAATATCCTAATTGTTTTGCAACACTTGGTCTGAATCTGACCAAATGTTTATCTCTATACGATTCAGAATTCATTCTGCTACTTTTATCAGAATTCACATCATCAATAATCACCAGTAACTCAGTTCCATTGGCAGCCATACTATACATTCCCATGCCATAACACTACCATGATGCTATTCTGGGCAGATGATACCGTATGGTGGAAAACATAAGCCTATCCTTTACCTCTCCATGGACTTAGATTTCTTTCTAGCAAACCTAATCTTGCTTTTTTGTTCTTGAGTGTTACCAGCGGTCTGCATCTTGAAATAAACCCACTACGATGGATGTACAATCATGAGCACATCCCTTGACCTACCACTCCCAAAGTTTTTTCAGACTCCTGTTTGGTTACAGTGCAAGTAAATGGGGCCATCATGAACAGCTACCGAATGCAAATTCAACACTTGGAATCAACTGCAGACCTTTGATCACCCTAATGTCAAACTTATCAGTCAGTTGCCTGTGAAAATGGATAAATATTATACAATTATTTTATAAAAATACTAAATGCAATATGTTTAAACAATTAAAATTAAAACACTACACTTCAATCACATCTTGGTTGCTTCATGTCAATGTCAAAAATACTTAAGGACCTACGTATAGGTCAATACATTGAATGCTATTCAAAATGCTGAAGCTGCAACTTTACATTTGGACAAAACTCTGTAAACCAAACAATTTACAACTAAGTTGTAAAGCCCAGGTTTGTACATGTTGAAATTACATGCAAAATGCTCTTTTATGCACTCTTAGATCATACAGTAACTCACCTTATATCCTAAAATACCAGGTGGGCTTTACATTTATCATTTACTGTACAGTACAATGTGCATTACTAAGACTAAGTCATTTAGGAAATAACAAATGTCTAATGTTAGTATGAATGGCAGGCAGATGATAAATGCAAAGAGCCTTTCTATCATTGGTAGATGAAATACTTGTTGTTTTAATGAGAAGATTAATCTTGATCATGCTTTAGTATCTAGAATGAAATGAAAGTCTTAAATTCTCATCTTAAAATTATCTTGTAATACCACAGCAGGAACGGAATCTCAGATAATCACTAGACGCTCACACCCAGTATGCAACTTTTAAATAGAACCTGGGAAATTATTTTTATTCATGCACAATTCCGTATACCTGCAGGAAACCCATCAAACAGGAAAAAAACATGCTTAAGGCACACAGCCCCGAGATGGGAATCAAACCTGGCCCTTGGAGGTGCAAGGCAATAGTCCTAATGCCTACATAAAACCTGCATTCTTTCATTTCATATTATTGCATTTTGATATTCATTATTATTGCATTTTGCACATTCTTTTAATTCAATTATATATTTTTCCCTTCCCAGCTGTGCATACACATGCATAAGGTTTATACCACAATATATATATATATACACAAATTCATGTGAGTTTTTTGGAGCCTAGTAAATCCAGGCCTGTGTGCGTTAAATAGGAAAGGTAACTTAAAATAAACATAAAAATGGTGCATTATGAACCCAATATTATACACTACCGTTCAAAAATTTGGGGTCACTTGCAAATTTCTTTGTTTTTGTTTAGTGATTTATTTTCTACATTCT
>JAQMYL010000008.1:5225731-5244227 GCA_030014365.1 Clarias pachynema | reverse complement strand
CTCATGTCTGTGTGCATGGATTAAACGTCCTCCCCGTGCTTGATGGGTGTCCTCGAGGTTCTCCAGTTTCCTTCCATCCTTCCATAAGTGGCATTCCCAAATAGCCTGTAGTATATGTGTGTGTGCCCTGAGATAAATTGGCACCCCATCCAGGGTGTACGCCACCATGGCCCTAAGTCTCCTGGTATAGGATCCAGGCCCGCTTTGACATTGTTAAATGTTGAATGAATTAATACGGTATTGTTGAGCCAACTTCTTACACTGTTATTTGTTGAGACAACAGGTAACATTGTGTTCCTGAAAATGTTTTAAACACAGATTGAACAAATTTTTAAAAAATCAAGTTGAGTCAGCAATTTACTTTCACTGAGATGCAATCATGTGATTCATAAGACCACGCTGTAACCCATCATTAGACATCCAGAAACAGTCTTTCACACACTCTGGTGGTATATAGCCTTATTAATATCTTTTATTTTTATCATAACTAGATATCGATACTGATGAGCACCTGATGTTATCCAGGTATTTTATTAGCCTTTAAACAAAATAAAGTCAAAATGTTGTCCTGTTTTATGCAGTTTACTGTTTTAACATTGACTAGTTTTGGAAGAAGTCATGTTTGTGTGTTGTAATTGTTGGGGTATTGTTAGGTCAACTTACTTTTACAGAAAAACGATCAATTGAAACAACTATATCAATGGGCTACAATGTCAGATAACTTACTTTTTTGAGCAAATAAAAAGTTGAGCTAAGTCAACCCTAGAGAAATATAATGAATTGAGCCCACAACCAATACTACTTGAGCTGATTTAAATATTTAAATTATAAGTTGAGTCAACTTAAGGATTTGAACTGGGTACAACTAAACCGCAATGTGAAATATTTTGTATGGGCAGCAAATTTCTCCGAAAAGTTGAGTAAACTTAAAGAAGCTGTGCAACTTGTTACAATTTTTTTTTTACATTGTTGCAGATTTATTTATGTATTCATTTTTTTTTACAGTGTATACAGAATAAAGTGGTATACAGTAGATGATGATGAGTGAGTGAACCACTCTCATGATTCTGAACTTGGAACAGTTTAATGTTATGTATATGAATATAATTCGTACAGTATGAATATGAATCACTGATACTGTATTTTAATGTTCGACAGGTTGTTGAGATTACTTGTAAATATGTGGATAGATAGACAATTGTCACTTTTCCCACTGTTTAGTTTGGGACTCTTGCACAGAGATTGACTAATGTGGCTAATAATAGAAATTAACTAGAGTAAAGACCTATTCAGATTCGATTCGTTTATCAGAGGCATGTCAGTAATCATGTTTTACACGTCTCCTCAATGATTACGATCTCACATGTGGACACACCTACAAAATGACCATGATTGTGTTTTTGTCAAGTTATATTATCCACGACCCTAGGTGTTTGTTTCACACAGTCACATGCTCACGGCACTATTCATGGTGCTGGAGTAGGTATGAGATGGTGACTTGTTTCATTTCAGGGTGATCCAAAGTTCCAGGAACAATTTGGAAATACGATATGAAAATCGTTACTAAGCATCCAGCAACGCGGGAAGTGTTTAATGCATGAGGGAGATTCACTGATCCACGCTTTGTGAGACGGAATGATGACAAATAGTCACAGTCAAAGATGAGACGACATCTGCATAGAAAGTCACAGACGTGTGTCCAGACGAGACGAAATGTACCGGACGAGTGCTGAGATCGATGACAAACAGTCTGTAATTTTCTCAGGTTGCAACGGGGGAAAAAACATTGATGTGGCTGATCCAGGTATAGACATAAAATCACAATAAAGTCAACACCTGCAAGACAGAAAATTACCCCGGTCCCTCGTGTCCATTTAACTCTCTCTGGATGAGGCTTAAGATTACCTAGTGATCTAGTTGAAACAATGGATTAGCAGACCTCGTATTCAGTCAGACACCGATTTGTTTTTAAGTAAATAAAAAATCTAAAACATTACACTGAAGGGAACTAACACTTTTTCAGCAAACCTTAATTTTAAAGAAAACCTTCAATTTAATGTTTGCGATATCGTGTTTCATAGCAGGCGGATTTTCGAAACACTTAAAACGCCGATTCTATCGATCGCTTTTTTATTGTTCTTCAGCAAGCATCATCCCATGAGCTCTCTCTCTCTCTTTCTCTCTCTGTGATCATGTGTGTGCGTGTGTGTGTGTGCGACAAAGAAATATTTACCCTGAAGTTAGAAGCCTATTAGAGCCCATTAAGCAGCACATCGCTGTATTAGATTTAATAAAGCTCCTCATCTCTCCTTATCCTCTCCCACCTCACTCCCCTTCTCTTTCTCTCCATCGCACTCCCTCCGGATAGCAGATAAAATCCTGGCTGTGTCGTCAATTTTTCCATCACAGATCACTTCTTTTTCCCTCTGTTCTTTTTTTCACCTCCGCGTCCTTCATCTTGTCAGGACAATCCCTTTAGTTGATAACCTTCTCGTTCTCGGGTTTGACCCTATTTGGGTTCTCCTTAACGTTTGGGGACGACCAGCAGGTGGTCGATAATGTCTGACCCGATGGCACAGTTCTGTACTTTACAGCTCCACAGTACTGTATAGGATTTCTCATGCTGATTGTTTGTGCAAAAAGTGTACCTCGCCTACGCATGCATGCTACATTGCATACAGTATGTCTCATTTGCGCTTGGAGCCTGCGAGCTATAATATAAGAGCTAATGACATTTTATGTATGTACATTTGCGTATCTTTAAAGCGAGACTGATTTGCTGGAGCTGAAGCTACAGAGACGGGGACAAATCATTTCTACTACTTGAGTCTGGCTTGGTGTTCAATAGACTGCGATAGTATTGTATGTATGAAAAAAAGTCAGAAGTAAATAGGAGGTTTTTGCTTACATTCCGGCAAAAGTGAAAGCAAATTATGCCAGGTACTGTATGCATCTCAAAGGAAAAATAAAGCCTACATTCACTAGTCATTAACATGAACATGCAGGCATTCTTCATAAACATGGTGCCGTTAATCCTGACATGAACCTTCTTAGAAATACACAAGGAATGTATTCCTGTAAGGAACTGGTTTGGATTAGGTAAATGTTGTATGAACACGCTTGTACTACAGGGTTCGAGTGGTAATCCTGCCCAGAGGCGCTGCTTGTCAACACGCAAGACAGGCAACTAACTACTCAGCACCCCTGGACAGTAGGGGCTAACAAACGTATTTATTATTTATAAGATAATAGTAATGAATGCTGGTCGGAGAGACCCCTTGCAAAGTTTTGCCTTGGGCCCTAACAGACTCTAAAATAAGGCTTCATAACAACTTTATCATCCAAGGTTCACACCACACACATCTGTAGCATACCTGATCCAATCCCATCAGCTCGTTAAAAAAAGGACTCCATGGTGCTGAGATGGGGAGTTGGAATCAATTTGCAAATTCTGGGACTATCAGAAATCACCTCAAGCCTACTATAGTACAGCAGACTTGGGCACGCCATGCAGTCACAGTTGTAGAAGATCTGGACCAAAACTGAGACAAAATAGGGACTGATGTTGCTTGGTGCCTGGCATCACAATCTCAAAGCCACATTCGCGTGCCTGTCCATAAACAAGGTGTAATTTCGGGAGCCTATCCAGCTAGAGGCAGGTTTTAAGAAGTGAAAGAAATCCAAAACCCTGAAGAAATCCCAGACAGACGCTTTGGGCATTTTTCAAATAACGTCTGGTCCAAGCCCATTAGAAATGGTGGTCTAGAACGCATTATGGCATACTCCTCGGCCCGGATCGAATCAGATATGGAAGCCATCCGTGCCCGATCATGGAAGTGGATGCAAATTCATCAGTGTTGTCGGTCTGTGACAAATCTGTGACAATCTCGTCCTCTGACATACGAAGATTGATTTCATGCCACGCCTAATAATATTGATATTTGGAGAAAAAAATGTCCAGAGCAACACATGAAGCACAAAGACTGACTTCCTCGTTCTATTCTTCGCTTTGTGTTTGTTGGTGGCTCACAACCCAACTTGGTACTGTACATACTGCCTACTGCTATATTAGAGGGTGGGAATACGCAAGTGTACCTGAGAACAGAAAACCATTAAAAAATATATAAATAAATAAATAAAAAACAATGTGAACGCTGGCCAGTAGGGTATTTGGAATCGTTTTAGGGCACGGTACAAATAAATCATGCCTAATGTGAAAGTACCCTTAGTGTACAGACAGTAACCTGAGCTCTGAATCAAACCCTGAGCACTGGAGCTGCCAGCATGAGAAATGCTACCTGGTGCCAATTATGCAAATTACTGGGTATTTTAATAAGCAGTGTACTACAAGCATCGCAAATAATTTGATTGTGCACTCCACTTCGCAGTGTGTAATGACAATTGGAAGACGTTAATCCGAAAATAGCTGGGAATAATTGAAAAATTTTACTTTAATAATCACTAGTAAGCATGGCACAGATCCAGGATCTACAGGGAAGAAAATGCTTTTCATTAACCCATGCCATGTACAGACTGTAAATTCAAAAATTATAAAAAGAATTTTCAAAATCTCAACACATTGTCGATGTGACTCAATGTGATCGTTGTTCCCATGTATAAACTTACCTAGGAGTCAGGAACTATTTAGTGGACAAATTTATCACTGTCACTCAAATACACACGTTATTATAAGGTTTACACATTTTCATTATCTTCCAAATGCAGCAGTGTTGTAAAAGTGTCTCTGACATACTTACTGTAATTAAAACCAGTGTAATAACACATAAGCTCAGCCGGTACGGACACACACTTGTCTTCATCTTCATCAAATAATCATTTGAAGAAGATTGTCATGTTCACATGTTGTTCATGTTATCATGTGTACATGGTTGCAAGAGGCTTAGAGGCAATTTCAGGAGACTTGGGGCGTACACAAATTTTGTTTTGACAATTTTCTTGGGAATGCCAATTAGCCTAAACTTCATGTCTTTGGAAACTCACCAAGCACAGGGAGAACATACAAACTCGAAGCAACACAGAGCAGAGGTGGGAATCGAACCCTCGACCCAGGAGGTACGAGGCCACAGTGGTAGCCACCATGCCACTATGCCACCTAAGAATGATATATTAACTAATTCATGAAGTCAGTTTAGCTATTATGGTGGTCTTTTTCAAATGATCTTTTTGGGGGGTTTGGCCACAGTAAATATCCTATAAACAGGAGTGATGCTAATTATTCATTTTAACAATAATTACTGTCAATTATTCTGAATAAAGACATGATTTTCACAATTTGATCAACTTTCTTACAGAATTTCTTTTTAAAATCAAATGAGCAAATAAGACTTGGACTCATAATGCTGATAAACAAAGTGAGAACTCATCTGCCCATTGTAAACAGGAGTCTTTAGATTTAGAAATAATGAGGTTATAATAAGTACTGTACATTAGGTTAGAGATACTGTAAACAAGTGGTTGAGGCATTATTCAGTGATGCAGGAATTAAAGCAGCTTTAAATACAATGTTCTGGCTTTTCTTTTCTTTCTTTAATGCTAGAACTGGTTGATATAGAACGCAAAGGAAAAAAATATATTTTGGGTTCTATAACAGATTTAAAAAATGTTAACATCTCATCACGTGGAGGGTTTTTGCAGGTTGTCACACTTTTGATAAACAGGCTATTTAAGGAGATCAGTGGTCACATCACTTGGAGGTGAAAAGTGATCCTGCAGTATCCATGGATACTAATCTCTCATGGTAACAGTAGAAGCTGATATGAAAGGCAGAGCTTCCCAAGCATGCCCACACACACACACACACACTATTATTATTATTATTATTATTATTATTATTATTTATAAATCTTGGATATGTAGCATAGCGTTTAAGATGCTCATGACCAGAAGGTTATATCAGGGAACCCTTGAGCTAGGCTCTTATCCTCCACCTGCCAACCTCCGTGCTGGGATTTAAATTCTACCTCATTTGTAATGCAACAGTCATATGAAATCAGTGATATTCAAGCTAAATACAAACTCAAATAAACCAATAGGGACCAATATCCTGTATGCAAAAAGAAGAAATTTTTGTAAGGTGTTTGGTCTAACTATTAACTACTGTAGTTGTTGACTATAGAACTAATATTGCAAGCGGTTAAAGCTATTTAAACTTATCTTATTGTTTATTGTGGGCAATCTGGCAGATATTATCAGTGTCCAAAACCTGAGCCAAGTCAGGAAACCTGACACAAGACAAATCCATAATCAGGAGGTGAAAATAACACTTAACTGCGCTCAACATTAAGCTTTTTCAGGCAAGTGGCTAAGGCCCAATAACCAAACTTACATTTCCTGAATTGGAGAATTTCTATAAATTAAAAAGTAAATAAATAAAATAGGGCCCTGAGTATTGCAGCAGTAAAGTGCTCACCCTATCATGCAGAGATCACAAGTTCGAATCCCAGGTGGTATATAGCCTTTCACAGCGGGGGGCCTAGAGATATGGACCGGCTGCAATGCCTGATAAGCCTGTTAGTTTCGGTTTCAGAGTGACCTAGGAGCAAAGATTTGGGCACATGGATGTCACTGGAGAATCTGTGCTATTACCCGCCCGTCAGATTCAAGCTTACAGTCGGTGTTGCATGCTACCTTTCTATGACTCACAAAAGACCTCGTGCTTATTAGGGACTTAACCCACGGTCTGTGTCGGGGGCCCGTGTTCTCCACCAGTGTAAGATCTCGCTTTGGATCTGTGGTGGTTAAGCTCTTATAACATTACCTACAGTTCCATGCTTGTTAAAAAGCAAGGTTGTAAATGATTGATGGCAGAGTGATATCTCCAAAAAGGTTATCATGATAAATTTTACAGATCTGTCAATTTTTCAAAGATGGAAGAAGGAATTCCTCTTTCTGAATGTTCACAAGCATGACCGCACATCTTATAACACTCCCTTAGTGAGCAACTTTACTTCCTTTTTCATGACAAGATGCACACACAGACACATTCACACAGATCACAAGAAGATTTTCACCCTCATTCCATAAAAGCATTTCCTCCCGCAGGCCCGTAAATGATGAAGCACCATTAATCAGAGAACAGACACACGACTCTGTACTTTCAGTTCGGCATCATCCATCAAAACAGCCCATGTTGTCTTTTCAGACACAAATAGCAAAATGTGGCCATTATTACAGTCAATGATTAAAGCAAACAACCAATTTATACCATGCAAATAGAGAATCATTGCCAGCTTAATACAGTGTGCTCAAATCTATCTGAACTTTGGGATACGTTCCAAGAAAATAACTGACAAACAAACAAATTATGTAATGGCTGTGTGAGATAATGAGATGTTTCTTAGCGCAAAATTAGTCTCCAAGGTCACCTTGAACAGTCAGCAAGTGTTTCACTCAGTTTTCTGCACATTTAGCAAAACACATTCAGCAAAAAACATTTATTTGCAGACAATAGTTACTAGCTAGGCGGCATGGTTTGTACTGGTTAGCACTGTCCAGGTCCATCCTGCACCTTCAGGTTCCGGGTTCGATTCCCACCTTGTGTTATGTGGGTTTCCTCCAGGCACTCCATAGTCCAAAGACATACAGTACAGAGTAGACTAATTGGTATTCCCAAATTCCCCGTAGTGTGCGAGTGAGTGAGTGTGGCTGGCACCTATCCAGGGTGTACGCTGCCTCGTGCCCGAAGTCTTCTGAGATAGGCTCCAGGCCTCCCAGGACCCTGTATACAGGGTAAAACGCTATAAACGAGTGAATGAATGAGTGAGTAAGTTACTAGCAAAACCCGATTACATACAGTATGGTCCATAAGCATGATTCAAGAGCACCTCCCAAACCAAAACTTTCACTTTATTTATTACTGATCTTAAAATATCACGTTTTCAAGCCCTTTTTAACGTGTGCTACTTCATGCCCACGTTTCATTCTGCTCATCCTACCTGCTGATTGTAAAGCGATTTTCTGCAACATTGCAATAAACACACTTAAAGGAATTTCCTTCCACAGAGCTTGTCTGAGTTGTTTTGAACTGAGTGACAAGCAATTCACAGTCCTTGTGTTACAGGTTTATTTTTTCTTCCCCACCTGTCATTTAATGCTATTTAGGATTCAACCCCAGAACCCGGACGTTAATATAGCTGATATTATAAACAGGAATATGTTAAAATATAAAGTAAATCTCAAGGTTCTCAGAGCTGTCCACCACCTCCATTGTTTAATCCCCTCACCATTTGGCTACATACGTAGTACCGGTGAAAAATGAATGCTACTTTCACTTCTGTCAATTACACCAAGTGTCAGTCGCCAGCTTTGCCAGTTGCGGTTACTTAGTTCTGCCAGGCGCAGAAGGATATGTGTTGTTGAAGCAAAATAAATAAGCGAATAAATCATAAACAATTATGGAACTGTTGTTGTTAGAGTCTTTGATATAAGATAAGTTAATTAATTTTTTTAATTAAAATAGTTTTTTTTTTGTAGTTTTCATCTTTTTCTGTTAATAATTAGAGACCTTTCTGATAAACAATGTGTTTATGTTTGACTGTGTCTCGTTTTTCATCAGTGAACTTATCAAAGCATAGCAACAGACCAAGCGACACGTTCATTCATCTACAAAAAAAAAAAAAACTACAGTTCTATAAAAGTGATATCATATACAAAGTTGTGCTGTTGCCCTGAGTATCTGCCCGGTGATATCTTCGACCCATGGCAGTGTAATGCCCATGCTAATATTCAGCACAACAGCACTCCCTCTTATGTGACATTTCTTAGTTATAAAAGGAGTGCTCAGTGTTTTTTTTTCTATTCTTCTAAACTTCAGCAAAATAATGCTGAAATAAGAGCCACTGCGCAGTTAATGTCCATGTTATATGTGTAATACCCAATAAATGTAATTAGAAACTAAAACACAAAGAACCATAGTAGGATTTAATAGCACATCCTGTCATGTTTTAACACAAAGCATATTATAATATTTTAGTATATACTGTATTTCTAATTGTGTAGCACTTTCAGAAAAAGAGCAAAAATGATACTGCTGCTGGTTGTGCGTGCCTGGACCTATGTTTTACAATTTCAAGTTCAAAAAGCTGAACTGATTAGCATAATATAGGAAAGAACTAAAGAAGCATGGTTAGCACTTTAGGTTTAAAATAAACTTTCTCTACTTCCTTTCATCAATTACATTAATAAATCACAAAGATGCTAGGAGACTTAAAAGATAGTAAACCCTAATTTTAAAATGAATCATGAAAAAAAATCATGTCTGCCTGATTGTGAAATGATTAGTGATTAGTGATCATTTATACACTTGGTGAAGTTGCATCAAAAAAATCAGTTATTTTAACGACGTAATTAAGAACATGTCTAAAAGTTCTTTGGAACAAAGGAAAAAGGTCATGTGATCTGATTGTGAAAAGAATTATTTTTACAAATGAACTGGTTGCCCCATTGCGCACTATAATCAAAGTTTAGTGTGTGTTACTTTTTCTGGCAATGCAGTATATTTTCAATAAAGTCACACACTCAAATTCTAGATTTACAGAAGCTTTGAAAATTTGTGTCCGGAAAAGAAATTGAAGGATGAAATGATGAAATAACAGCAACCTCCATGCATCTCCACAACACCTCTCTTATGCTACAGTAGAAATGAAAGCGGAGCTCAAATGCCACTGAGTTGCAATTATCCAAAATCATATTTAAAAACAAGACCCCCAGAAAGATTTTAAAACTGGATGAAATGACGGGTAATGAGGCGTGATCACCGCAAATGGACTATCAACAAAGCACACAGAAATCTATCCAAAGATCATTTATTGTTCATACATGCACAGGGACTACAAAAGGTGGTTAAAAGGAACAGGTAGGGATGCCATGTAGTATATTAAATAAGCTCGACCACTAATAGGTGAACAAATTATAGGTTATAGATTCATAATAGAAATAGATTTATAAAGAATAAAACAAAGAATAAAACAGCTACCAGTGCTGGGTGTAACACATTACAAAGTAACGTGTTAGAGTACTTGGTTTACTTTTTTGATGTAACGAGTAATCAAACGCGTTAGGTCCACTATTTAAGTACTCAGTTATTTAGTTACTTTTTCAAAAATGTAATCCGTTACTTAGACGATTTATGTAATCCGTGAGCATAAATCGTTATATCGTTATAAGTCATTCCCAATCTGTTATTCTGTGTGTGTGTGTGTGTGTGTGTGTGTGCGTGTGTGTGTGAGAAAGTCATCCTACAAGCCCCGCCCCCGATAACCCGCCCCTCTCTGTTATACCCCTATCTCACCTATGGAGTTCGACTATGCAAGGACCGACGCACGGAAAGATGGAAATCTAATCACAGCGCCAAAACCATAAATCATGATGAACCATACTTACGGCCACCGCGCAAAACGACGTACTGTAGGTGAGATAGGGGTATTAGTAGTTAACAGATTTTGGGCCAAACTTGGCTGAGTGATGATGGTAGAATAATTATAATGGTCTTGACTAAAACAACATGCATGAGGAATCACAAAGGAGTTTTCATTTTCTGCAATGGAAAGCTACTCGAACTAGTTACTTTTATCAGAAAGTAACGCTGTAATGTAACTGATTACTTTTTAAAGACAGTAATTTTGTACAGTAATTAGTTACTTTAAAAAGTAACGTCCCCCAACACTGACAGCTACATGTAGTGTACTTGTGTTACACCTCTAATATACCTGGCAGCATAATCACTTATTTTTCCTATTTTATCTTTGTACTGGGCATGGACATGCCAATTAGACCCCCACCCCACCCCCCAATGTTATCTCATATACTGTAAGAAGATTCCCTCCTCCAAGTTGTTGCTCAGCTCTGCTGTGCTCTGAAGGGGCGTGGCTAAACAGTAGCTCATTTACATAGACACTGAAATGGCGCATTTGGAGAAGGAGTGAAATAAAAATGCATTATCTGAGGAGTATTTCAGTTGGAGCATTAACACACACACTTTAGACGAGCTCTGAGACCCGAGTTAAAGAAATAATAAAATACAGGACCTTTAAATGCAAATGCAATGCAAAGAGGATGGAAAAAAATCTCATACAACAAATATAAACCTGAAAGCTTGCAAATAAAATAATGATGGGGGGTGGGGGGGGGGGAATCATCGGAGCACAACAAACACAGCATGTTTCGAACAGAAGGAAGGGAGATGATTAAATGATGCAGCTCTAACAGAGATAATCATCTATAAATAAGGAATAATATGTAAGTGGACAGAAATGAACGGTAGCTAATCACAAATGTGATTATTAGACCCGAGAAATTCAAAACACCTGAAATAATTAAAAGAAAATGAATGAGCATAGGATGATGTTTTTTTCTTCTTCTATGAAACAGTCATCACAGATGTGAGAAAGATTTCAATATTTATTGCTTTATTGCTATAAGTGTGGGGAAAATGCTCCAAATGCAAATGACGCTCATAATACTCACAATCCAAATTCCCTGGAAGAATTAACCTGTGAACCTGTAATAAATGTTAGGGGGAGGAGAAAAAAAAATCACAAATAATGAAGTAACGAAGTAGTGTTGCGACATCTAAAAGAAAGTTGATGAGCAATTACATGCTTTATATGCTTCAAATATCCAGTAGCTAAACCATTTATGGCGACTCTATAGACGATTTTGTGCTTTCTCTCTTTGTCTGTCTCATAAATTGTGTCCATAAACAGTGTTCTCCTTGGTGGTCATCCTCATTTCACAGTAAATTAGAGTGAAGTAGTGCCTCGTTACACTTGATGAGTGCTCGGGCCAAGTTAATGTCCCCTAAAATGACTGAACACACCTGCATGTCCCCTAAAATGACTCCACATACACACTCACACAACTCTGTTCTGTTTCTATAGAAACATGTGCAATTAAATGTGCTGGTGAAAAGTAAAATGTTTAAATGGATGTGAAAAAGATTAATAGTTTAATTAGTGCTGTCAATCAATCGATTAAATTTTTTAAATCTAGTTAATCACAGTCATAGTCTGTAATTAATTGCGATTAATCACACTTTTAAAATACTCAGATTTACTTGTATTATAAATGTGCAATGTTCGAATAAAGAAAAGCATTACAAATAAAAACATTACAAACATCAACATTTCACAAATGTTACATTAAAAGCTCTCGAATAGGGCTAGCACTGCAGTGGCTGGGTAGTATGGGGTGTCGCTCGAAAACCGGATCATTGGAACATCCAAAAATCAAGAACTAGGAGCCTTTGCTGCATGAGCCACCACTCCCACATCTAATATTCAATGTATTCTTGTAAAAATAATTTGCCTTGAATGCAGCTTGAGCACACAACTTTGGTTTTATCCAAACTTCCATTATCACACACAGCTGGGTAACTGCGCTGCCATTATGGGAAGCCATTAGAGTCAAACTTGGTCATTTGATTGATTAGTATTAAAAACAAATAAATCAGTAACACATTAAAATTTCTAGATAAATCACATGCATTAATATGTTAATACTGACAGCCAAAATTTTAACATAAACTCTTATATCCTCTATATTTGTCTCTTTTTTCACTTTCTATTATCCTTTTGTCTCCACCTATCAAGCTTTCAAATACATAATAAATGTGTCCTTTAAAACTGATGTTTTAAAGTTGCCACTTATAAAATGCAAAAAAGAAGGGATAATGCATAAAATAATGCCGTGCCAGAGAGCAAGTCTCTACTTCATAGCTAGACGCTGTAATCATACCTACCTTACTAACCCTTCTGCAAATATGTGGCATTCAATAGCAGTTATGTTTCCTCTCAGCCACAAACAGCTGCATTTCATATCCATTTTCTCTCTAGAAATTACAGCCTTGAACATTCACATTTTCTGCTTTTGTCAGTTTTTTTAAAGTGACTAGTATTATTTTATTAAATATCTAACTAAAATTTATAGAAACCTAACGATATGCCATATTTGATATCCAGTCAAAGCATGAACCCATAATCAAAGCAATTTTATACCGAGGTTCTGCATTCAGATGAAAGCAGTAATACGTCTTCTCCGGTGTGAGAGTGGAAGCATAAGCCAGATCAACTCCCAAAAGGCTTCGGTGTGTCTGAATTATGAATGAAAATGCTGCAAGACTACAAATTGATTACAGGGAGTGAAACACATCGACGCAACCACACCCTGGAATACTTGGTAGATACTGTGTTTTTATGGTTTATTCAAACTGGGGTCGTGCACTACTGATGATTCTCCCAAGCAGAATAAAAATATAATCTGTACAGAACATACAAAGACTGTGTATTAAATGATGGGAGGAGGTGATAGATTATTGAACTGTAGTTTAAACCATCCACAGGTACACATGATACATTTTTTTTTATATAATATTTTTCACGTCCAACATTCCAAATTCAGAAGCGTTCAAGTCAAAACAGGATTTGTGATGAAATTTCTTGTGATTGAAGGCATAAAACAAATAGACATTTACAGAAGACTTTAAGCAGAGTACGGTCATGAGACTCTTAGCTGCAGTAAAACATTTGAATGTTGCAAACGTTTTAAAGAAGGCCGTACGTCCATGAATGCCATCATTTCAGACATGAAACGGGCGTCTTATCATGGATTCAATGTACTGAGAAAACTTTCTACCTTGAAAGTATCTGAGCACTAGTGAAACAATGGGATAAGTGCATTATATTATAAGGAGAGTACATAGAGAAATAAAGTTAGTTTTTATTCTGATATTCTGCAAAAGTCCCTTTTTGACTTGTGAATGCCCTTTGTACAAAAAAGTCATGTTGTTTTTTTCAACACCTTTGATGATCACTTGTTAAATCTTGTTAGTTATTGAGAGTTTCACATCGGCTTAATCGAATGTTAAAAGGTTCTGCGCAAAAAATTAGAAAATGGATTTTCTTAGCAAGAAGGGAGCTTTAGTAAGGCTGTATAATCCTTGACATTTTGAGTAACAAATAGTGGATTGATTCGATGGTACTATCGACCAAAACATGGTGTTGGTGCTAAAGTGTCTCACCTATAGATTAAAAAAAGGTAGGATAATATAAAACCATGTTTCATAATACTTAATACTTATCTCCTGATACATGCTTCATTTTTGTGAATATGCATACACATTTAGATTTTTATCTACTTTTATGTTTTAGTGTCTGTAACTTTTTTAATTCACATCTTTCAATAACCTTAACTGTCATTCAGATGAAACTTGGACAATTTATATTTCACATGAAAAGACTTAAACCTGTAAAAGTGTATTATTCTAAAATGCTAAATTGTTAACATATTGCAACATGAATTTGACATGGTTACGGACACTACACATTATTTGCTTTTTAAGCTTTTACCAAAAAAACAATTTAAGCAACAATTTTACAGGTCACATGCTTCTAGAAGCTTACACCATTTTTGGCATTAATACTCAAAGAAATATGAATAATTTGCATTTTAAATTATTATAGTTTGAAACAAGGCAATATAGCACTGAAAAATGAGATTGGTCGCTTCCATGTTGCATAAACTTTAGAAGTAGCTTCAAATTTTCTGCCTTATATGTATAATATACATAAAAATATAAAATCAGCACCAATACTGTGTTTTGGTCTTATGGCTTTGCTTCACTAAGAAGATGTTTTTCCCTTTATAACGAAATGAAAACTTTCCCTGTCATGCTTCTTCATATCTGTTAGCTCAATAGCTTTGTTATGTGAAAATAATGTAGTTTATCTCAGCTCCAAGAATTAATAGCATTAACAAAAGTTAAATAACTAGCAGATAATGACTTACTCTACCCGCACAGGTTTTTCTTTTTTTTATTCTTTACCCACTCAAATGTGAAGAGCTATTCAACGTCTTTGCTCTTAAATGCTTTCAGGAACTAGCAGTCTATTTTCCTGACTTTGTTAAGGTACTGTTTATTCTCTTCCAGAGTACAGCAGGAAATTTTTGTCATCTTTCACCTCTAGTTCCACTCCAAGGTAGAAATTTATTCAGAGATGGCAAATGCAACATAATAAAGAGTAAGTACTTGGTAGGTAAAGTAGTGAAGTAGTGAAGCACTGCTGCTATGAGTGAAAGAAAGACGTCAAAATAATGGCAAGGCTTCGAATGATCCCTTTACTTCTTCCACATGTACAGAGATTGATAGAGCAGGCATCTAAAGCATAGATCAACTGAGTTATTCTTTCCACAACCCACGATGATCTGCTTCTCAGTTAGCGAGTCAAGTCAGAAAGAAAGAAAGAAAGAAGCAAGGCTCGATTTAAGCAGAACCAATTTCCTCTATACAAGAAAACAGACTTCCTATATATTTCTCTTGTGTTTTCATTATATTCAACCAAAGATTTTATTTTATTATTATTATAACTGAATTATATTGTATGTACTTTGCACCAATGATACAATGAAACCTAGGTACATTGACAGGAATGAACGCTAAGCAATCACAAATGCAATTATTTGTGCCCAAAGAATGTCAGATTATAATTATTGATATAAAATGTTTTGGACTTTCATGTGGAAAAAATGGTCCGGTTGCAGATGCAACTGACAATGTAAGCTACAGTATATTCTTCAAAGTAAAGTAATGCACTAAATAAACCTGCGCTAAAGTTGTGGCTTAATATAGTATGATTACATTTAAGAAGAGCGTTCAAGTCAAACCAGGACTTGTGATGAAACTGATCAAAAGTGATCGACATTTACAGAAGACTTCGAGCATGGTGTGGTGATGAGACTCTTAGCTGCAGTAAAACATTTGAATGGTTCGAGCATTTCAAATAAGCACATACAGTACATCCAACAAACAATGATTCACCAACACCACTCGGCTAGGAGCTATTGCCAAGTCCCCTGTACAGTCCTAACCTCAAGCCATTTCCACATGTTTGGGTCATTAATGAAGTTCCAGTGCTTTATTGGTGACACAGGCAGGCCAATCATGACTACAGCGTACTGAGAAAATGTTCTACCTTGATGGACTTCAAGCACAAGTGAAACACTGGGATAAGTGCATTAGTGTAGCAGGGGATTATATAGAAAGATATAATAGGAGTTTTTACTGTGTTCTGTTATTCTGCACAATCAAAAGTCCCATTTTGACTTGAACATCCCTTGTAATTATTTGCATCTATCCATTCATGTTCAAGCTCAGCTTTATCCTCGCCATGAGACTATTAGCGCTATTTCGAGAACACTGGGCGCGAGGGGCTGGATGTGATGCCAGATCATTGCATGGTATCACACACATGCAATGTTACACTCATTCACATCGAGGGAAGATTCACTTCTGGCAATCCGCTTCCTGGCATGCTTGTGAGGATTGGAAGGCAACTGGAAAAGATATTTAATTATAGTAGTCCTATTTATACATGCAGAATTCTTTGCTTTGGATATAATAGCCTGCGGGCAAATAAAGCCATTATCTAAATTCAACTGAAACAAAAATGAAAAGCATCTTATCGTGAAGCACTGCTTGGCTGATATCTCACATACGAGAAATAATTTGGTGCAGCTTTATTAAAGTCAGTTGCTCTGGTAGTCTAATGGAGTGTTTGTGTGTTAGGAGAGAAATAAAGGCACAGAATGATCCTTTTGTCTCTCTGTAAGCATGAGTAGTAGTGCTGCAGAAGGGAAAAAAAAAACCAATCAGCCTTGGAAAGATGTGCTAAAAGTTTTTTTTTTTTTCAAACTGTATGTTATCGCTCTATTAACCTTTGTTTCTTCTCTGTACTCTGCCTGCATCTTCTATATGAAACCCACTTTTTACGTCTTCATACTAAACTACTTCCTCCTTTTCATTTCCCCCTCTGCTCCCAGAGGAATTGAAGAAATAAGCAACCTGTTTGGCAGAGCGCATTCTTCTCTAACAAGGGAATATAAAGGATATACATCCAGAAAGGGTACTCGATTAAACAGATCAAGAGTACCAATACAAATTCCCTCGTATACATTCGAATCAACAAGGCTCAAGTCAATGATGAACATCCACAGCGCCAAAATCAGACAGGAGTCAAGACTAGAGAAATAATTAAGGTAATTATTGATGTAAAATGCGCTAGAAGATTATTGGCAAAACATCATAACCACCACTTGAGAATAAGAGCGTATATGTACGTGTGTGTAGGTTGGTGGTGGCCAGAATGCAGAGGGAGAACAAAGAGTATAGGTGGCATTTTCATTATTTAAGTAATTATTTTTTACTATAATTTACTATAATTTTACATTATTTGTCATTTCAGACAAAGCTTGAACCATAAAAACCATAAAAAATGCATGTTGACATCAAAAGAAAGATATATTAACAGGATCCTGATCTTGTTATTGTACTTGTCACCTAGTATAAACACGTCAGCATGATAAGAATCTCAGTGTTCATTAGTTAAGCACAGACAAAGTGCACGCAAAGACTTGCCGCATTTATAACTATGGTGATTGAACGTTTGTGAACCCTCTAGAGCTGTTTATATTTTTCCATGAAAGGGAATGAAAACAAAGCAGAAGTAGATAAAGGGAACCTAATTAAACAAGTAAGATCAAAGTTATTATGAAAGTAAAACTTTCAACTTTTTTAATCATTTCATGTGCAAGTTATTTCTATTAAAATATAATAAAATATATCGTTAGTATCTTGAGTAACATTAGGTAACTAATTTTTATTCTGTTTAAACAACAAATATAAAACAAAGACAGATTTATAAAATTGTAATAAAAAACTAACAAACAACAAATTAATTATTTAATTAATAAATAAATAAATAAATAAAATATTTCATTTTCTGTAAGGTTTGCCCTCTAGTGGCACATGACTATCAATTTAGACTGTCGTGTCTTTTGTCTTGAATCAAAAGGACTTTTATGTTCATGTTGCTGCTAACAGGTTCACTGTACATTTAGTTTAGAATCAGTTGTGTTATTTAAGCTCCTGGTTTTCACAGTTTTCAGTAGTGTTCGATGTCCTATTCGCTGTTGTATTTCTTGTTTCTGTTCTGCTTCTGTTTCATTTGATGTATGAATTATTTTTGTAGTATTATACAGACAGTTTGTTGTACAAAAATAATACAAAAATATATAATATAATATAATATAATATAATATAATATAATATAATATAATATAATATAATATAATATAATACACACACACGCACTTCAGGAAAACTATGATGTAAATTATATTATTATAATATTAATAATATTATAATATTATAATAATATCATATAATTATATATACAGTATATATTAATATATAATATATGGCAATTAATTTAGTATGCAAATATTTATATAGTTTTTGCTCTCCATTTTTGTCTGACTTTTTATCTGATACAGTATAGACAGTATACACTACCGTTCAAAAGTTTTAGAACCCTTTCAACACTTGTTTTTGTTTAGTGATTTATTTTCTACATTCTACAACAATACTGGGGATTTCAAATCTATAAAATAACACATATGGAATTAGGTAATTACGTAACAACAA
>JAQMYL010000008.1:5177679-5189550 GCA_030014365.1 Clarias pachynema | reverse complement strand
AAGTACATAACTCCACATGTGTTCATTCATAGTTTTGATGCCTTCAGTGAGAATCTACCAATGTAAATGCTCATGAACATAAAGAAAACACATTGACAGATAGATGAGAAGGTGTGTCCAAACTTTTGGCCTGTACTGTACATTTTCCTATAACAGCACATCTGAAAGAGGTTTATTTGCATACAGTATAATGCCTTCTGAAAGAGTTTTAACACTACAATATGAATCGTTTTTTCCATAATTCAGATGGCATGCCACATTGGTGGCTAAGAGGCCATTATTTCAATCTACAGTCTAATGATTAGCTAAACTGTAACAACTTGCAATAGTTTCTACAACAGAGTTTTGCAATAACTTTGACAAAGATTAACTTTATATCACAAATATATCGCATTATGAATCTAAAATAATTACACTAGCTGACAGCGATTTTCTATTTTTGAAAATAACAGACAAGTGGTGCTCTGACTGTATGATGATATGTATTACAGTTAAATTCTAGTCATATAAAGCTGGGTTTGAATGTGGGTAGAGAGCATTTGATGACAGAAGCAAAGGAGCAACCGTCAGCACTTTGGTGGGAACAATGTTGTTTAATTTGGATGAGTGGTTGTACATCCTATTATCTTAGCCAAGTTGTGTTTTGCCCCTAGACAGATTTGGTATTCTGCTCAAGCACTGTCTGCATTTTTTTATCTGAAACATCAGCTGGCTAAATATAGTTTGAGTGAAGCTAAAAAGAGCTACACACATAGTATGCAACATTACATACTTCTTTTTCCATCAAAACATTTATTTCCATCCAGAGGCACATTCATTTCTCTCCAAGACCTTGTATTGATGATGGGAGTGTTAGAACCTCTGCGTTAAGCTTTCTCCAGCACATCCTAAATATTCTCCCTGGGGTTAAGGGCTCGACTCTGTGGTGGTCAATCCATGTGTGAAAATGATCTCTCATGCTCCTTGAACTACTCTTTCACAATTTGAGCCCGAAGAAACCTGGGATCACCATCATCTCGGAATATGCCCATGTCATTAGGGAAGAAAAAGTCAATTAATGGAAAAAAATGGTCATTCATGTACATTCAGGTCATCAGCTGACTTTTGGACATTATTTTTTTGGACACATATCATTGCTGAGCCTAGACCTGAGCAACAGAAGTAACCCCAGATCAAAACTGCCTTCACAGGCTTGTATAATTAGCACTAAACATGATGCGTACATCATTTCATGTGCCTCTCTCTTTTCCCTGGCGCACCCCTTACTCTGGAAAAGGGTCAAACTGGACTCATCAGACCATGTGATTTTTTTTCCCAATGCTGCACACTCCATTCTTTATGCTCCCTAATAAATGTAAGCTTTCTTAAGGCTACACAGCTGTTTAGTCCCAATCCCTTGAGTTACAGTATCTTTGCATTGTGTGTGTAGAAATGCTTTTACTTTCACTATTATACATAGCTGTAAATTCTACTATTATTTTTTTATTTATTTATTTTTTTTTTTTAATGGATTGATTCCATGATTGATTTTTTTAATGATTGAAGAGTTTAAGTAATCTCCCATCGCGCGCATTCAGGATGTTCTTCTGACCAGATTTCTTTCTTGAAGATGATGGCTCACCACTATCCTTCCAAGCTACTGTACATGGTGTTTTTTTGGGTTTTTTTTTTTTTGCTTGGAGCAGGACAATAATTTGACCCTTCTGAAATGGAGTAACACCTTTTCCAAAACCATAGGATATGTCCTCTGACATGATTGTTTAAGAAATGAGAAGCTACCTACTGTGTCAGTTAGGGTTAAATACTGTAACTTGTTGTAAATGAACGTGTGAGTGTGTGTATGTGTGTGTGTGCCCTGCTATAAATTGTCACCCTGTCCGTAGGGTACCCTGCCTCATGCTCCAAGTCTTTTGGGATATAGCACATGTAGTATTGGTTTTTGAGTTTTAAAAAATATATATTTATGTAATTGTGTAAATATTTTCTTTGGCGCTTTAGAAAGTGACAGATTTTGGAATGCATGCCGCTAGCTTATTGCTAAATGTAGTTCAAGTAGACCAAGTTTGATAGCTTTCGCTGCACACTACAGAATATTTAAAAGTGTTGATAATGAAACACTAGACATCTGGTTGTGGCACCAATTAACAGCTCAGCCCAAAGCATTAAATTCAACTACACCTATTGTTTTTAGGACCTTAAATTTAGAACTTGTGTAGTCATGTTCATGGGTAAATCTCTAGTTTATTCTCTCTTTTTGTACCTGTGGTGTACATAGAAAAATTGCAGCCTTTAAGTTTCATCTATACAGAGATCATGTTGTATTTACGAATCTGAAGGAGGTAATTTAATATTAACCGTTTGTATGGTCATATACTGGACAAGAGGACATGAAATTAAAATGTACTTTCTTTCACATGTTGTGGGAAAGCATTTGGCGTAAAAATTCACATTTGCATTCAGAAAATACACAAAATACACTGTATGGCATTACATATACTGTAAAAGAGGTGATGTTTCAACATCCCAAACAGTGCGTCAGCCCTTCAACCATCTCATAAACTGTAAGAATAAGGAACAGTTGGAATCATGTAAATTTTATGAAAGGGGCAGATTTGTTTGTTTGTTTGTTTGTTTTTTGGTGAAGAACATGCCTATTTTTTTATTTGAAGCTTCAAGCTAAGCTATTATTACCAGCATGAGTAATTCAGACTATAATTGAAGAGGTCCCAGAAGTTCATGATATTGCTTAGTTGCATTTTATGTTAAAAATTCAAAGAGAAATTGTTCACGCTTAGGGTGTCTGACATGACTATTACAAATATTACTGAAAACCTCATGAAAGAAGATCTATTAAAAAAACACAAACATTTTACATACAATGTATGTTTCAATTATGTTGAACCTCTGCTATTGTATCTACATACAAATGCTTCAGGAAAAGAGTGCATTACAGGACAATAAAGGAAACTCTTAGCGTACATCTTGCTTTGAATTTGAGCCTTTCAAAAAGCAATATGAAAAGGCTCATTCTCTCCTCTCTACCCGTGATGTGTTTGAGGATTCTATGGGGTAGGCAGAATGTTAGGACAGAATGTCTTACTTTAAATTGAAACATCTTCATTAGCCTTGATCCTTTATCAATAGGCTTTTGAGGTCATCAATCTGCTAGAATCAGGCTTCAAAAAAAATGCAAGTCATTATCTGACATTCTGTGACATCCTGGCCTACAGGATATCAAATATTGACCAGATGCAGCTTGTTCATCTTTGCAAGTTCAACAGGAAATGGTGTTCAGTCCACTGATTAAAGATTTCAAATAGTTATAGGACAGCTGTATTGTTCTAAAAGATGGCAACGATATCAAAGTTTCTGTATTTGCTCTCATAATATTGGTGGCTTTGTGAAAAATTTCAGCACAGCTCCTTTCCTTTGCCAGTTTGTTGTGTACTTGTTCAAAGCGAATAAAAACATCTTAGTAACATGTACTAATAAAAAAAGCCATGTTTGACAGCCAGATTTTCAACTAGGTCTCAGACATGACCTTTTTGTCGGCATTAATGTTATGAATAAACTACTGGATAAGGGGGGGGGGGGGGGGGTTGGTTGAGGGGGGTTTCCTATTCATGCAATTCCTATTCATGAAATTACATGTTTGGACTGAAATAATCCAGTCCAAAGTGGAGCTTTCTCCCTACCACCCCTTAAACCAAAGCATCATTACAGTACTGTATATCTGTCCATATCCTAAGCTTATCTTTAGTTAGTCTGAATCCATCAACCATCTTTTATAACTGAGATTTGAAAGTTGGAATACTTTCTTCCAACAGTGTGCCAATGAAACTGGACAATTTTAAGAATCTGTGTGATATTCTAGCAAAACCACACCAGCTCCCTTCAAGCATACGTAATGCTTAAACAGACATTCGACTTGTCTTCTAACTGGAACGTGTTTTTTTGATTGTGCAGAATAAAAGAACACACTTATAAGAGTAAAAATTCTCTTTATTTCTCTATATAATCCCCTGCTACACTAATGCATTCAGCGTTTCACTAGTGCTTAGATAATCATTAAGGTAGAAGGTTTTCTCAGCATGCTGAAGCCATGATCAGACTACCTGCTGCACATCTGAAATGCTGGACTCCCAGGAACAACTCGGACAAGGTCAGGACTGTACACGATTTTTGTATTCATGGATTTATGGATTGATTGTACGTACAGTTCCCACAGACAGATGTATCTCTTTTGCAAGTTAGTGGCAGGTTCTCCAAGGGAATTCCACTCACTGAATGTTCACAGGAACAACTGCAGTGAGCTCCAAGCCATCTTAGCCGGGACTGTCATTCACGGACGTATGGCTTGCTTTACAATATTTGCACCATTCAAATGTTTTACTACTGCAATGAGTTTCATTACCAAACCACTTTACTGTAAGTTTTCAATAGGTTTTGAATACCCCTCATAGATGCTAGCAAACTTTCCTATCTCTCATCCAGTATGAAAAAGGAACTGAATTCGATGTTGGTAACTACAGTATGTTGAGACTTACAGTACAAGTTAGTGACTGCATTATTTAATTGCACATGACACTACTGTCGCTACTAATGCTGTCACTGTAAAACTGATAAAGTACACTACAAAAGAGGAATACATATCGGTCTAAGACAAGATGAAGGCCTTCACATTATGTTAATTTTGATGCATTGTAGCGATTTTGTCAACTCTGAAGAAAGGAGGCTTGATTTTGGCATTCACAGTCTAACAGAGAAAATGCATAAGTCAGAATATACAGTATGTGTGCTGAGCAAGAAGACCTCTTTGATTATTATCTATTAAGAGGGTACAAACTGAACGGCACACCACTGATTATATTTCATCACGACCACCCAGATATAGAATGACCTGTCAATATGACTGGGAGAAGATATAAGACAAGCACTGTTACAGTACCTAGCCCACCAGAGGATAAACTACAGCAGTAAAAATCATCAAAGAGCAGGACATTAGCGCATCTAGTGTCAGAGGATTTTCAGTGCATGATGATTTAAAGATATACAGTATGTTGGATAATGTTTCTTAAAACATAAAACCTTTTTTTATTTTCATAAAATTTAAATGTATTCTGTGATACACTATACAATGCTGATGGAATGTTTTAAAAAAAATTTAATGTTTTCCACATTTTGTTAGGTTTCACATTCATCTTAAAATTATTTAAATCATTTTTCTTATCATTATAAACACAATACCCATAATTGCAAAGTAAAAAAAAAACAGATGTTTGGAGTCTTTTTTTGTTTGTTTGTTTGTTTGTTTGTTTGTTTCTTTGTTTTTTTTCTTATTCTTCTCAGCAGAATCTTTTAAGCTCAACTAGGTTTCATGGGCACAGACATTTTCTGGCCTCTCCAGAAATGGTATATTGAGTTGAGGTCTTGAACTCAGGACTTGTTCTTGAGCCACTCCTGTGTTTTCTTGTCGAAATGCTTCTGGTTATTTCTTCCCGGTATGCTTCTTGTTTTTTTTTTTTGTTTGTTTTTTCATTATATATATTTTTTGCCTGTTCTGACTAGGCTCCAAGTCCAAGTTGCAGAAAAACCCTCCCCACAGCATGGTGCTGCACCACTGTGATTGACTGTTGATCTGGGAAGACAGATAGTTGTTCCATATTTCTTCCATTTGGGAATGATGCACCCTATTGTGCTCCTTGAAGCTTTTAGTGCTTCAGTAAATTGCTTGTATTCTTCCCCAGATCTGTGCCATGACCCAATTTTGTCTTGCAGATCTACAGATTCTCTTGATCTCAAGTTCTCTTGACCTCATGGCCTTAATTTTATTCTTACATACACCATTTTTGGTGACACCCTATATAGACAAGTGTGTGTGCCTTTCCTAATTTTGTCCAATTCATTTATTTAGTCATTCATTTAGACTGCAATCAATTTGGAGATGCATATCCAGGACCATTGATAAAAGGAAAATGCACCAGAGCTCAGTCACAAAACAATGTTTATAAAAATGCGATATGTCTATATATATTTTTTTTGTTTATTTATTTAATAATTAATTAAAACACTCCAAACACTTGTAACTTGTCTTGTTTACATAAGGCTAACTAATGCTCATACAGTATGTGGCGCTGTTACAGGAGTATGTCTTTCTCTATGTAGCCCAGCAACTTGTACGCCACTTACCCCAGTAGATCTTTCTCACATTCTTCGAGACTATCATATAGAGAATCCCAATATACCCCCAGCATTCCATCTCTAAGCAGTTATAACTCTATAATTACTGTGAATTTAAGTGTCTAGAGTAAAGATTTCCTTGAAACAGAGTGCCTCCTGGATTTACAAGTGCTACTACACAGGAGGAATGTCCATCTGCTAGAGACCGCATGGAAATGGTATGAATAATTATTGCTGAAATGAGGGCTGACTGAATTCAATCCATCAAATTCTCAGTGTCTACCAGTGGCCAAGACTTTTCTAAGTCAGCATCCCAAAAGCTGTGCAAATATCATAAGAAATGGCAGTGTAACTGGCAGCGGTTATGGATCCCATTTGACTCGAATAAAAATGTCGAACATGTTATTGGTCCAAGTGCTTTTTAATGATAAAGGCAGTAGAAAAGGGTTTAAAATTCACCTGAAGACATAGCTGGAGGACCAGCTGGCCAATACGGCTGAGTGAAACGGCAGCTTGACTGTCCACCAGAGAAAACTGAAGAGAGTCTCAAAAAGAAGCAAAGGGAATTGAAAGACCTTTAGAGCACTGAGGGGCCCAGATGGTACAGACAGAAGACACTTGACTCAGCTATAGAAACCAACTTACTACCCACAAAGAACAACCTACTACTTACTATCTACAGTACAACAAATGGGCCACTCCGCCCATTTCAATTGCTGATCTGAAGAATATGTGACCATATCCTTTCACATTGAAAAGGCTGTACAGTCATTTCAAACTACTCTGAGACACTGGCAATCTGGAAAAAATGTCTCGAGCTCTAAAAGAAAAATGTTATGGCACATGTCAGAAACACATCAGATGCACGCAAATTATTATAGTTAAAAATGTTGTCTTCTTGGTGTTTTAGCAACAGCAGCAGCCAAAGTCCAAAGGCCACTGTTTGTTTATTACACTCTGACGATAATTGTCTCAATATATACAGTTGTTTTTTTATTTTTATCTGTTGTAAAGCATTATTCAGGTGAAGCACTTACAAAACCCCTTGGATGCTGAACATCCAGGGTCAGGAGTTCATGTCTCCCATCTCAACTTCATGGCTGCAAGGGCATTATTGTTATTACATTTTTTAAAAATCTGGCACACCAGGAACAAGGATCTTGCACACTGGGATGCATTTTAAATATATACTTGTGTTAGGTTTGGCAAATAAATAAAATAGACAATAAAAATTATTATCTACACATAAGAGAATATAAGGCAAGTATATAAGTTAGCAATTGATCAAACATATTTGTATATACCATTGCAAAACTAACGCCTTGTATCTATGAACATAATTATGAAAATATGAAAAATATATATGATTCTGCCCAGCACTACTTGTGTAATAATGGCAGAAATTTTGGATGTAGTTCAGCAGTTGAGCATTTGTTTAAATTAACTTACTGTTTTTTTTAACTCAGAAAAATAGATAGCAAAAGGGTGTGTGTTTCAGCTGGACTTGACTTGTCTTTTGTCAACATTTGTATAAGCTGTGTATTACGTTTGACCTTTAATTTATTTATTTATTTATGTTTGGCAGTGTTCATCAAGCTATTAATGAGAATCAGAAACAGTTTTGTTGTGAAAAAGATCTCACTCCAGGTGATGTTTTTCCTGTGGGGCTACACAAAGGAAGAGGTGTACAGTACAAACCCTCAAACACTCCAGGACATGGAGGCATGGATTCAGAAGGTTCTTAATAATATCCCAAATGATTTCCTTCAGAAGACCATTCCATGCCCAGCCATTTGAGGAAACTGATTGACGCCACCAGTGCTTTCATTTTCTTATGTAACAAAATACATGTACAATTTGTTTCAATAAATCTGTATAAGAAATAATAAGACTTTATTACCAATTTTTGATGCCTAATTACTTTTCACCCACCATATATTTGCATGGACATAGCCCTGGGCATAGAGTATATAATTGGAGATCTCCAACTAAAGCCCAACAACAGAAGCAGCAAACTGGGATTACTACCAAAAGTCATTTCCAACCAAATCATGTACGCCAAAATCATTTTAAACATCCACAATTAGCTAAATATGAAGTGGTTTATTTGATCTGATTCATGGTGCCCTAAGACCACTCCTTATTTTGGAAGAATTGTACAGTTTGGTATGTTAAAGAACAGCAGTATTACTATATATCCAGGCGGTCTGGGCAGTGGTTTGATACCGTATGTATGAAAGTTTTAGTGTAAATCCATGCCTTGTTAATTCTGTGTTTTCTGATGTGAAAACTAATACAGTTCTGTTAGTGTGTATTGTCTGATGCTACTGTTGTCGTCCTCCCAAGGCAGGGCTGGTTGGGAAATCTCCGACCATTAGGACCAGCTGCCTGAGATTATGTTAAACTACATATAACAACAAAAAAAACAAATGATTGCTTTTAAGTGTCATGACCCTACTTTTGCACTAAATTAGTCAGAACATTACAGAGCAAGTATCTGGTCCAGATTTCCAGGTCCAGTATTTTTTTATTATTATTATTATTTTATTTTAGATTTGAAAGGGCAAATGATTAGCTTGTGTTGTGCAATCTAATTTAGCTCACATATTAAGCAGGTGTAAGCACAGCTTTGTTTTCCATGAAGTTTCTTCTCAAATGACTTTGTAGCAATTAATAACATTTAAATGAATTTGAGCATAAGTCAAAAGGCAAAAGATAAGTACTGTACGGTACTCTTCCACATGTGAACAGAAATAGTTTTTAACATCTTTACATCTATAGCTTATACTTCAAGATTTAGGAAATCATTGAATAAGTGTTCTTTAATACTGCAAATAATAAAATGCCATATTAATTGTCACCTAATATTAGTCACACTAATATTATTGTCACCTCATTTCTATCTTCAGTCCTGATTTTAAATTGTGCTGTTAAGACTAAAGAGGCATTTTTATTAATACTTGACTTTGCTTTGTTGCATTGGGTCCATTGGGTGTGAAGATCATTATATAATATTCTAGTTAATGCAATTTTTCTTGTTAATTGAATTTGTCATTTGTTTCAGTCACTGGTTTTAAGGACTTGTTTAGAAAATTGAATTTCAGCTCGGGTTCTGAAAAGCTGGTGTTAAACTATTGAGTTGTTTAATAAAAGATTTGTTTTGTTGCCGCTCTGAATTCATTTTTATTTAACAGGTGAAGAGAAACTAATGCAATGTTAATGGATTTTGGATTAACAGCAAACCTGGTCTCATTCAAAACACACAATATGTATAATTTGCAACAAAACAAAAAAAACGCTAAAACTAATACATTCTACAACAATGCTGCATTATGAAGTATAAACAGCTGTTTACTGAGAGCTCTAATTGGAAAATATTGTAACATCTGTAAATTGAATTATTGGGCCCAGAACCTGGAAAACAACTTGGACTAATCCCTCAGTCTGTTCACGCAAAACACAAAAACACACACACAAACACCCCTACATTCCTAGTTTTACACAAGCTTTACTTTTATTATACATGCTGAGATTTCAACCACAATCACCTCAGTTGGCACTCTTTCCCTCTATTTGCACTACTTTTATCTATCTGCATATTCAACAAACATGTGACAGTGACAATCACAACTTCTGCTTATATCTATCCTTTTCCATATTTTTGTAATATTAAAAAAAATAATGTATTTACCTTTATTTAGGCAAGACAGATTAAGAACAGGTTTCTTATTTACAACTGTGGCCTGGCAAAGGCTGGCAAAGGCTGAGCCTGTACTTCTGTTCTATATACTGTATCTTCCTTCAATTTCAGTAGATTTGATTATATACATATATAGTATATACAGTACATATTGTCCCTTTTTAGTCTTTTTAGTAATTATACTAAACCATTTTATTTCAGTCTTGACTAAACTTTGTACCTACATAACTTTAACTTCTATTTTACATAAAAAGTATTTCCCTAAAAGTTATAATATACTGTAGGTGTATAGTTGTGTGCATGATTAATTATAAAGTTTTCTGACACTGATGTAAGAGATACTGTAAAGACATGAGAAAGTTCACACAGTCTTTCTTCTATGTCATATATCCATAAACATATATTCATATTGCTGTGCTTCCCCATTCCTTATATGGTAATAATGCCTGTGGCTCACTGGAACAGTTTTGTCGAACTGTAACATACTAATGTGCTTCCTATTGTCTGTCTGTCTCAACATGGATAAAAAAATTTAATTTGAATAGAATACAAGATAATGTGGTAAACAATTTATTATTGTTTTGTTTTTGTTTTTCATTTTGTACAAAAAAAAAGTTCATTTTTATACAACATATAAAATGTTTCCTGTAATATATTGAAATTATGTTTACAGTAATTAGAGAAAACACTTCTGAGAAGATTTTTTTTATAATCACTTCTTTACAAAGTAGCAGTCTATTCATATTCTCTTTTATTTTATGTTTAGAGCCTTTGCACAACAATATATGACTTTTCTTTTTGATATAACATTTATATAGCCTTTCCTAGATATTTTCCCGATACGCCATAAATTTTCTTTTATCAAGCTCTTTTAAGTGTCCTAAAATAACCCGTTATCTAAAAACACCCTGACATTTGACAAGCTACGGTTACTGATCCATATTAAATAAAAAATGTCTGGACATCTGACATTTAAACTTGTAAAATCTGTAATATCACACAGCCAATGATTTACTACTCATTACATTTATACCTACTAGAGTTAGTTAAATGATTGCATTTTTCATATCACTGAATCAGGGCCAAACGACTGTCCGTGAACATGTGCAAAGAGTCGTTTTTATGCGATGACATTCAACCCTGTACTAAAACACAGAAACCAATTTCTTTGCTTGACCTTGTGGAAAACTGCTCATTTCTGATATTTTATTAAGGTATTATGCAGCAGCCGTGGACTCCAGACCTTAAATCATACCGTTAGTTTGTATTCATAAAGCAACCAAGGTCACGGTCGCAATGCGCCTGTGCAGTCAATTAATGCACATACACAAGCCAATTAACTGTCCAAGGTCAAAAGTGTTCAGCTATGAGCAGTGTGTATATATATATGTATATGTATATATGAATGTGATAAAAATGATAAACTATCATTTGTTTATGCACTTCTCTGCAGTCAGTCGTGCACTAGTTCTAGAGCATCAGTAGCTATTGCAGTGGTGACCTAACTGAGCTTACCAGTGTGATTTTTAAATGTCTAATATATTAGGACTCACGTTTTCATTGCAAGTTGTGACAGAAACAGATCATCAGAATAATGAATAAACAGATCATCGTTCAGAATAATGCTCAATTTAAAAAATGCTTAAAGGCGACCTATTATGTAAAACATACTTTTTAGTCATTTTTTGGTATTCACAGTGTGTGTATACAAACAAACAAAAAAATCATAAGAAAAACAAATCCTGCTTTTCCATTATTTTATTATTATTTATTTTTATTGACCAGGGCTTAAACAAGCAAATTAGATTTTCCCCTAATGTGACCTCATATGAGAAGATACCCTCCTTCATTTGGTTATTTAATCATTCATTCCATCCTGTATATATGTTATATATACAGATACATACAGTGGAACCTCGGATTACGAGTAACGCGGTTTACGAGTGTTCCGCAAGACAAGCAAAGATTTTTTATAAATTTTGACTTGAAAA
>JAQMYL010000008.1:5142492-5153247 GCA_030014365.1 Clarias pachynema | reverse complement strand
ATCTCCACATCATTGCATTCAGTTTTTATTCACAATTTGTTTAGTGTCCCAACTTTTTTGGAATCCGGTTTGTATACAGTATGGAATTTTGGTTTCCTGTCTTGCAGTAGGTCCACAGCTCAGTCAACTCAGTCTTGCCTATTTACCACCAATTCTTCCTGCAAAAATACAGACCATACTCCCAGAATATTCTCCACATTTCCAGGGCTAGACTATTTTCTTTGTGTTTGATAGTTTGTTTGTTAAGTCTATTAGTAGGTTCAATAGGAAGAAACCTTGAGGGGAACCAGACTCAACAGGGAACACATCCTTATTTGGGTGATAATGGATAGCAGGGATTGATCTGCAGTCATACTGAGTGTTAGAAGGCTGGAAGTTCAATATAGCAGAAGTATAAAGAAGTCTAAAGTATTAAGCGGTATTAAGCCGTCACAAGTTGTATGCACCCTCATATGATATGAAAGGTAAAAAACTAGCTAAGCAAACTAGAAGGAAAAATCCAAATAACTTAGACAGACCAAACATTACTCATCAGGCTTTAATAAAAAAACAATTAAAACCACCACTTGGTGTCTAATTACTGATATTCCAACCAACCCTGCTTGACTTTGTACCCCTGACTGTACCCCTAAATCAGGTAATGCCAGAGCGTATCGGTTTACAGTTATTCTTTTGTCATTCATCTCTTTACCAAACTCCCACCACTTTCTGCATGTTCCTTGAATGCTCTACACAATATTGCTATTCATCTCTGATTCAATTAAACTGTCTTAATCCCTCATTATCTAGAGTGCTGGGGGAAATACCAAATCCTGAGTTTTGCAGGAATGCGTGCTCCGATCATTATCTACACCCATTCAGATTATCTACATCCATCACCCAAAAGGTTTTCTCACACTGTAACGCTCTGTAATGACCCACGCCATTTACCTGCAGCATCATTCATTACTTTCAAATTAAGCGCACCTATCATCTGCGTGCTCGTTCATAATGATCTGCATATGTTGCCAACACACTGAACACACACACACACACACTTTCAGTTTAGAATGATTTCTGGTAGTAGGTGGGATTTAGGTCAGGGTAATGATGTGGAAAAGACTTTATCGTAATGAAGTTGAACACATCGTTTGTTTGGCATAATGGCCTGGAACTGGATGTTTTATTGTTTAAAAAAAAAAAAAGAAAGATAAATGCAAATGAAAAGCAAATGATAAGTGTCCTGTGTTGAAGTACAGCTACCAGTTTGAGAGACTGAATGTCTGATTTCACCAGCAACTAGCAAACACTGATTTTAAACTGACTACGCACAACTTATTTAGAGTCTTCCCGGGTACGATTACTCGGACCTCTCCATCATTTACATTCCGTTCACGAATACACGTTTTTACACATATGTTTTTACATTGATTGTAAGAGAATAAGCCGGTTTAAGAAGATCAACTTTCACACTATACCTAATATTACTAATATTTCTGAAAATTGTCAACAGGAACTCTCTCACATGGATTCCTACTTTAGACAATTACATCATATATCAGACTCAGGACTGATCAGGTATGCTGATCCATGCACGAGCACGGTACTGAGCTTTCACATTGCGCAAACGTTCTAGACATTGGAGTCAGGTGTACAGAGATCAATGCCTGAGTAAGTAGTGTGAAAGCAACCTAATGCCATTCAGTAGCTATCAATCAATGCAAAAAGTCATTCTTAATGTGCTTAAAAGACTACTAGCATCAAGAAACAATGTTCAGATGCATAAGCGACAAGGAAATACCTTACCCGTCAAGTTCTAGGCTCAATTATTACAAAAAATAAATTGGAATCGGCTTACCACTGAGTGTGAGAAATAAGTTTTCCATTCATCAACAGATCTAAAAATAGGATCCCGGTAAAAGGATACATACTTTTTAAGCAATTATACTCCTTCAGGATGAAAGGGGAAAAAAAGAAAGAAAAAAGAAACTAAAGTACCTAAAACAAGCTATGGAAAAAAAAGTCTTTGAGAATGTCTAGACGTAATTGCATAAAGACTAGACTGAGACTTTGGGGTAAAAATAAAAACTTAATATGCTGATGATGCATATAGAGACACTTAGCGCATTGGAGTTCATTTACACTAGGACGTGGGAAGTGACTAGACTAGGGAAATAAAAAAAGATTTCATAACTCTATTCCTCAAGACATTCGTATATACAGTAATATGAACTTCAGTATTATGTTTTCCAAGCACTCTGCCAGCTGATTAGTACGGTTGCGTTGACAAAGAAATTATTTTTAAAGTAAGTAAATGATACTTCTATTTTTTTTTTTTAAAACAATGCCAAAAGAGAGAAAAATGGTTTTAAAACCAATAAAACGATTTTTTTATAGTAGAAAATGTTCTAAGACTCAAGTGCATGACATTATATAAGTAGATAAACCAATCAGGGGCCGATACAAAATATGTGACATATACAGTAGATAAGACATATACTGTATAATAAGACAATGGTGTACATCAGAGGATATGGGACGTAACCTAAAACCAGTCCCACTTAGCAAGCAAACACGCATGGCAATTATTGATATTAAAACTTTGATGCGGTAAGAAATACGGTTCATGACAGCTTATTGTACTGTAACTACAGTCTGAATGCATCGATCAAGTCAGATGCTTGCAAGCTTTCATAAGTACTCAAACCCTGTCCTCGCTCTCAGAGGCATCGAGTAATCACTAAGCGCAATCAAGGAGCAGCGATTAAGCAACATTCCAACTCTTACGACGGCTGCAGCACTGCTTCAATCACCTAAAGTGCTCGTTCTGCTCACATAAGATGCACCAGCACATTGCAGCACAACATACTGCTATTACTATTGCTATTATAACTATTACTTATTAAACCTGGAAGAGAAGAGAAAATAACTGGTATCTGTAAACATCCTGGCCTTATTACTGTACATAAAAGGTACTTACATTAGTTAATAACTCTAAGAATCTTGTGCATCCTTACTGTACTTACCAACTGATATATACAGTAGAATGCATACTTGTAGAAAAGAGTCTTCTGGATTTCTGAGCAGTTTATTAAAAATAAATAAATACATTAATTAAAAATTCATGTCACGACAAGAGTGAACTGTCCACGAGCTGCAACAAGAACTCAAGTACATCTGCAAGATCTGATGTCTAAAATCTGTTTTAAAAAAAAGGGGGAGAGAGAGAGAGAGAGAGAGAGAGGGTGGAAAATAGTATACAAGTGCATTAACCCTTCAGAGCAGATTTAATTGCAACTCCACCAAAACGTACAGTATAAGCACACACTGTCTAAATTATGCAACTGTTATTGATTGCAGTGATTTTAATTTAATTAATACAGAATTATTAATAAATATGTCCTACGATCATTTGTAGTGTACAGAAAAAAATCTTTATACTGTAGATTATTATAATTCATTATTTAAGAACAGGTTTGATGTCCTTAAATAATTTTAATCTTAGTGGTCATCTCTTTATTATTATTATTATTTATTTTTATTTTTATTTTTTTTACATCCATATATCTGGAAACCTCTGTAGTCCAACCAAAATGCGTGGAGGACAATGGTGACCATTGCATTTATTCATATATTTAGGACCCCCGGTCAACCCTCACACACACACACTAGGGGCAGTTTGAGAACCAATTGCCAATTAGCCTCAACTGCAGGTCTTTGGACTGTGGGAGGAAACCAGAGAACCCAGAGGAAACCCATCAAGCACGGAGAGAACATGCATGTGGGAATCAAACCCAGACCCTGGAGGTGCAAGACGACAATGCTAACCACTATGCCACCATGTCACTGTTGTTATTATTATTATTATTATTATTATTGGAAGTTATATCCCACTTTAAGATTATAAGCTTGCAGGCAAATGGGAACCTGCATACGCCAACACATAATTTGCAACTTATTCAACCTAAGGAAAAAAAACTAATACTGACACACATGTATTATCAAAGTGTATCTGTTTTGAATGGAAAATAAATAATAACCATAATTATGCCCATCATCCACATTATCCACTTCTGTCACCTTAACCCAGGTAAATTACAGCATTTGACAGTTTACTTTAACTCATCACTTGACTTAGATGGCGATACACTAATAGCTTTCATTCTGTTCCCAGGTTTTGGATGAGAATTTACCCATTGCCGTCAGTGTAAGAAAATGTGTGTGTGTGTGTGTGTGTGTGTGTGTATACACCATGAATAATATGACAGCTGGTGTATATAAACTAAATCTGGCAGGGTAATGGTGCATTCCCTTGTTACTGTCTGTACATGGTCTCTCTGTGATCATTTGGGTTTCCTTCTGGTTCCTTGGCTCCTCCCACCTACCAAACACATGCTGCATTGCCCTAAATGTTTTTTTTTTTAATCAATCCTACTAAAAATTAATCAATGCAAATTTCCCACCTGTTTGTGTGCATTTCAGAATTTGATGAAGATATCCATATAGACCAGTTTGGTAAATTTTTATAGTAATGCACACAAGATGTAAATAATTCTTTTAATATTTAATAGTAAGCAATATAGACATTAACTAGGCAATTAACTATCTTTCCAAAATGATTCAGAGGAAATTCATCCTGAGTATATAATTCATTAAAAAAAAGTATAATAAATAAATAAAACCTGGGTATAATTTATTTATTACACCTATTGCTGTATGATGTAAGGGTCCAGATCAGGACTTGTACTGTATTTACTAAGCATCTCAGAATCAACTCTCAAAGTTCATTTAGGACCGAAAATCTTCCCACCTCACAGTAGGACGCAAAAGTTTATAACTCCTTGCTCTTACTTTCAGCAAGGAGTGGGACTGCAATGAAGTAAGTGTGTGACGTCACACTTTTACGACACTGAGAGCGCAAAGTAGGCTGCATGGTATAGTGGGTGTATTACAGGTTTCTATTGTTTTAAACGGTGGAAAAGTGAAATGGTGAAACACGGAGATACGCTGTGCTAATGAAGTGCTGCTTATAACGGAGAATTTGAAAAAACAGTTGTTTACATTTAAAGAATTTAATACAAGTATATAAAATGTATATATAAATGTGCTTATTTTAATGTGCATGCCACGGATGATGCCCACGACCCCATGAATGCAGTTTGTTTATTCGTTGATTTTACGTTGCATGCTGTAAGAGCAGAGTGTGATTTATTATTTCTGACACTGTCAGCTCTGTCACTGTTTTAAAGCGGCATCTTTGCTGTTCCTACAAAACTTACAGTACCGGTCACCTGCGGAGACAGCACATGACATGTTCATTAATGAACCAGATACATACTGCACGCGATGTTTTTTTATGTGTTCCATTTTTGTCCAAACTTGTCTTTTATTAGCTCTGTGTCACTCAGTGTTACTAAAACCTCTCTCCTCCATGTGCGTCTCTGCCTGAACATCATTTCCTCTTTAGCCAGTTAGGACACCTCCGGAGCTCTCCTACATTTTGGTGGAGATAAAAGTGATTTCCTATTTTAAGAATCTAGTTAAATAGCTCTTATTCTTACTCCTAAAAGTAGGACCGAAATAGCATCATTCTGAGAATTTTTTTTGAGACGCTTAAAAAATTCAGGCCCTGGTCCAAAACGACTACAGACTGTGAACAGACTTTCACCCAGTGTATATATATTTACACACACCATACCTTTATTACCTACTGCAGCTTCTGTTTGTTATAGCACATTATTTATTGTAAATAGGCCACTTTTGCACTTCTGGTTAGATGCTAACTGCATTTCATTGGCTCTGTACATGTACAATGACAAAGTTGAAACTAATTTAATCTAATTGGGTTAGAATGATGGGGGTTTTTACTCTTACACCCAGGAGACCCACTTGAACGTCTAAAAATTGCCTAATATTTAAACAACTGAGTACAGTACTGGCTCTTTATCTACCGAACATGATCAATAAAGGCACAAACCATATGCTAGATTATAAATCTTACACACTGGATTATAAATCTTACACACTTACATAAATCTTACACACTTACACACAACATTATAAATCTTACACACTTACTGTATACCCTTATTAAAAACCTACTCTCCCTGGCCAAAAAAATAAAGTCTCTGTATTTAAATAAGCAAATACTTAAAAGTCTTTGACTGAAGAATGACTGCAGTGATTAATATGTTTCAGCTGATAAAGTGAGTAGCTTCTCATTTCTTAAACTTAAAGCATGTTAAATTTATCTTTGTGAAATATATTCACATATTGACTATTTTTTGTATTGTTATTACTACAATTTCTAACATTAATGTACAGTACGTATCACTGATATTTCATTCATAGTGTGAATAAACCCATTTGCAACATCACCATGAACCGGTTGGAAAATCCAGGTCTAAACTCTATTTTGTATATATTTTTATCTACAGTATGTATTTGTCTCTTGATTTTATTTAATGCTGCATTGCAACAGATTACATTAAAAAATAATGCGCACAATTTGTCTCTTCATACTTTTCTAACTTAAAAACAAGTATTTAGTTTAAGAGAAGATAATGTCAAACTGATTTTTAAAATGTCTAAGTCACGGTCAGGAAAAAAACAACAAGCCTCCCTGAAGGACTGAACAAGCTTGTGCATGGGTGTATCAGAATCTGGACACAGAGAACTATGCAGATACAGTATAACTACTTACTGTCTGTGAATACACGCCTTGCATAAGTGTATGTGAGAGAGAGGTTACGAAGAAGCAGCAATCATCACACACGCCGGAAAAAATGGAGGGCAATGAAGTGAACACACAGTCTCCTCTAACCTTCTTTCTGTCTTGGGATTGTGTGTATAAAGCCCTTGATTTCCAGAAAGCTGACAGATCAACTGGAATCAAAGGTCATCACATCATGTCAAGAAGATACAGACGGTCTCTTACAACTGCTCAGGGTCGATCAACTCTTGGTGTGCTCTTCAACTCACACACCCACACACATACAGTCGCACAAAACTGTAGACGAGCTTAAAAAAATAATAATAATAAAAAATGAAAAAAGGCCAAGCTTTAAATAGAAGACTAACAGCAAAATCAGACTGTGGACATTTCACAAGTGATTATGGCATTACTTGGAACGTATGTGCAAGTGCACTTCAACATGTTATGTCCTAAATTGAATTCATGTACTGTACAGTACACCCATGGACCATCATGTGAACAATACGTGCATAATCAAATCGTATGCCCGGTATGTGCACATGAAATTAATTCTCTGCGCAAAAAAAAGAAAGTTGTTTATACTGTATATGGGAAAAAAATGTTGAAAATGTCTTCATATATACAGACAACGCATGGTATTGATAGTAGGAAAAAAAAGTGTAGGTGAAAAAGTGCATTTTCAGACTGAATCATATAACACCATTTTTCATAACACTTAATGCATAAATCTCCCCATCCATGGTTCATTTTTTGCAAATATACATACACATTTGTAGTTTTATCAGATAAAAAGAAACACATTTGCTAAATACAGTTTCATGCCCTTTTATGTTTTAGTGTCTGTAACATTTTTGAATTCAAATCTTTCAACGATCTTAACTGTCATTCAGATGAAACTCAATTTAGATTTCACATGAAAAGTGTATTATTCTAAAATGCAAAATTGTTAAGATGCAACATGAATTTGATATGGTTACGGACACTACCGATTTTTTGCTTTTTAAGCTTTAACAAAAAAACAAAAAAAACAAAAAAACAGAATGCTTTGAGCAATTTAAACAGCATTTTTACGGATCATATGCTTCTCGAAGCTTACACCTATTTTAGTATCAATACTCATTAAAAAATATGAAGTGAGACAGTATAACACTGAAAAATGCCCATTTTTAGGGCACATATAAAATCATCTCTCCAAAAGTTAGCAATTGAGTTAGCAATTTTAAATTTTCTAGGGAAGCATGATTGTTCACTTCCATGTTGCATAAACTTTAGAAGTACTGTAGCTTCTTTAGCATAAACATTTTCTGTATTATATGTAAAACATAAAAATAAATAAATCAGCAGCAATACTGAAAGTATAAAACATGTACAGTAAAGTGTCTAAAAATTACTGTATAACAAGCATCAATACTTGATCGTGTCTACTTCTCAAACCTGATTTTTTTTTTTTATCCTTCAAACATCCATCGCCTATACACAGACCCATCCGATTTAATGCTGCTATTTAATAGTATTTAAAAGTTTCGTGGCTCAGTAATGTTACAAAAATATGACAGGTCTTTACCTCACTCTGTCAGTTTTGCATTTCACAAGATTAATAAAAATTTATTGTTCACTTCTTTAAGTCAAGATCCTTACACATTTAACCCATAACGTTTCTTTCAACTCCTCCACTACTGTACTTTAATTAATGTTGAATTGCTCAAGTTGTCAAGTTAGTTGTGTTTAACCATCAGAGCACAAAATGAGCTTCTATCTTAAGTATGCGAATACGCGGTATTACGTCCTCGTCTGGCGATAAGATAATAAACATCTACAAATATAATACCTGCTTTTTTTTTTTTGGTACTAATTTTACCGTGCAATTACTCTTTGGATTTTTACACTGAAGGAGCTAATTTAATCTATCCGTATTGTCTCCACAATGTATTTAATATTGTATATTCCAGACCTGTCTACACTGAGGCTCATCAATGTGAACAATACATTTAAAAAATGTGCACATTAGACTATCAATGTGTACAAATACTGTCCAAGGGCAGTGTATAGAAACAAAACAAAACGTTCTTCTATGGTTTTTATTAAAAACATACATTTATTATTTAAAAATCAGTCCTGGCTAGGATTATGATGATTGTCAATCATCCAACACAGAACGTAGCTCTAAGAAAACAAACGGTGCTGGAGCAAGTCCTGACTAGGCTTACGATGCATGTGCTGCTTTCTCTTCAATGCCATCTGGAAGTGAGGATATAAGCAGATTAAACACTGATCGACTGTTACGCTGTAGGAAGCGCCACTATAGGCCTATGCTGCTACAGAAAAGATTAGGCATTTAAACTTAATTGTTGATTGGATTTTGCAAATTCAATAATGTGTAGGTGCATTAGCATTGAACTCTATAAACACAAGTAAACTCCATAACAAACCCAGGAAAAAAAATTCTCCAGGACTCAGCTGATCAACATCCACGTGTTAGTCCTGCCAAAAAGACATCTCATGCCAGATGGAGATCTGGAGGTCACATGACCAAATGATAATACAAAACAGAACTCGTGTGATGATTTAAAAAAAAAAAAAAAAAAGAAGTAATAATTCTGCTCCTACATCAAACAGGGATGTACTATTACTAATGTATGTTTCAAAATACTAATGAAAGCTAACATGTGCAAAGTAAATCATTCTGCTCTAACAAGCCTTATTAATCAATAAGACAATCAGACTTATTAAGAATAAGTCTGATAGTCATGTCATCATGTACATTTTTAATAATATAGTTAAATAAAATGCAATAGATCAGCTTCAAGGATGTCAACCATGTGCATCAATTTTACTTGAAACAAGTTACAAAACCAGTTCATGTGTAAAAGTGAATACCCCCTTTTATAATTTTATATTTGTTATGCAGAAACATAATAAACACCATATTATTATTATTATTATTATTATTATTATTATTATTTCACATTCAGTTGGGTGTTAACACAATGCCAATAGGGAAAGTCATAAGAAATGGTCAGCAATTGTTGCTCCACAGCAATCTGGAAAGGGTAATAAAACCATTTTCAAACAATTCAGTGCTCAAAATTCAGTGTAAAATATTATTTATAAGTAGAAAGCATTAATGACAGTTTCCAATCTTTCCAGGAGTGGACGTCCCAGCACATTCACCCCAAGATCAGACCGTGCAGAAATACATAAAAACCCAAGAGCTACATTTCAGACCATACAGGTCTCACTGAGCATGTTAAATGTTAAAGTCCACGACAGCACAATTAGAAGAAGACTGAACAAATACAGTTTGGTTGGAAGGGTCGCCATGAGGAAGCATCTTCTCTCTAAAAAGCAGGAGTCTGAACAAATCACAAGGGTTCTGGAACAATGTCCTATGGACTGATGAGACCAAAATGTTAATAGGTTGTTGTTGTTGTTTTTTTTATCTGATGTTGTATTTGCCTAATACTAAAACTCATTATGATTAGATGCTTTTTATTTTGTTTTTACACCAAAAACATAAATAAATAAAAAATTTAAAATGGGACACTAACTTTTTCACATGGCAGTCATTTGTGCAATGAGTGTCAAAAACATAGAATTGCAATGTCTTAGCATGCTACTTGTGTATGACATTGAATTTGTGTCTCATTTCTAAGCAAAAACCTTTTTGTGCACTGACAAATTGTATTTCAACTTATTCAAACTCTCTCTCTAATGCTTTTCCGATATCTCAGTCATGGGCTCTGACGAATAACTAAAGCACTTGTGAAATGCTTTAAAAACATTATACACTGTATCTTGCCACTGTGAAACACTCTACTTCCCATGTAATGCACATATCAAACATTAGCTCTATTTTTAAACAGTCATGAGTGTCTTTTGTAACAGCATCTAGTACACACCATGTAGGGCACTTTTATTTTGCTCAATTTGGTTTGCAACATATTGACACAGATAATCTTTTTGAAAAAAAAACTTTTCCCTCTGGCGGCACGGTGGTGTAGTGGTTAGCACTGTCGCCTTGCACCTCCAGGGTCTGGGTTCGATTCCCAGCCAGGCTCGAT
>JAQMYL010000008.1:5105856-5127346 GCA_030014365.1 Clarias pachynema | reverse complement strand
AGAAGAACTAGTAAGCAAATATAAGGAGATTACATCGCCAATATTAGAACATTAAAATAACCAGTGTGTCTGTTTTTACATTCACCCAAAAGCAAGCTGTTTAACTTCATTACTACTAGATGTAACAATTATTAAACCTAGATCGCTTCAAGAGAAAATTTTGCAATAATTTCGCAATATTTTGCATAATTTAATTTAATAACAATGGGGGGGAAAATTTTAACTTTGTGTCATTTTGGCAGATCAAAAGGTTGTATGTGATTTAACGTAATTTGAAGTTATTCACCTGGTGAGCCTGTTGGTGGAAAGTGTGTATACTCATAGCTCATGCCTAATCTTGTTTCTGATTTCAGTCATGGCTTCATCCATCACCTTGGTAGACTATAGCCCTAATGGTATGTAGCGCTGGTGGTATGTAGCGCTGTCTTTGGTGCTGAAAGAGTGCACACAGCGGGATTTCTCCTGATGAAGTGAATGTTTTCAGGATCAGTAAATCCCATGTTGAGAGTTTTGCCAAGTGACGTCTGGTCGCTACCCTAGCAGAAATGTTTCCCGACTTTAAAACTCTGGTTGAAGCAGCGCTGGGAAGTCCAGTATTCAGTGTGGCAGCAGCGTTCAGAGCAAAAGTAAACCAGCGATGAGAGGTCGTCTGATTGAAGCAAAGACTCAAAACCTAATTATGATTACAAACAAGAGAGTTTTAAGGATCAGGTATTTTCACTTGCTGAACGTTCACTAGAATGACTGCAGTGCCCTCCGAGCCACCTCACTCCGGGATCGTCATTCACTGACCTACGGCCTTCTTTAAAATGTTTGCCCCTCACGTTTGCGTCTCATCATGTACTGTGCTTAAAGTCTTCTGTAAATGTCAATCAGCTTTAACGCCTTCATTTACCAAGAATTTCATCACCAGGCCTATTTTGACCTGAACGCCCTTGTAGATTGGGCTCTGAAGGTTTATAGTAACCGTGATGCAATGCAAGGTCAAGAGTGACTCAATAGCATAATACACACACCGCAATTGGTTAAAATTGGGATCATATCGTGAGATGGCAAACTGAAAAACACCTTATATGCAGTTTGAAATGGCGTGCAGTCATTTTAGAAGAATATTAGAAAGTTTTAGTGATATTGCTTGAGAAAAATATATTCATCTATTCATTCATCCATCTAGGAACCTCTGTAGTCCAACATGGGATCATGGAGGCCAATGGTGACCATTACATTTATTCCCATTTTTATGACTAAATGATTTTATGATTAAATGTAAAATTGCATGGTTCATATTGGCCTGTTTGGAGACAATGGCTACAGAGATTTAAGTGGCTTCTTTTGTCACCCGCTGCCACTGTGGTGCTGACACAAACAACGATGCCACAGTTGATGCCTCAGTGTCTAGTAAATGCATAATGTAAAAAAAACATCTGTATATCAATTATTACAAAAATAAAATGAAAGAACAAAAATGTAACATGATTAAATGTCGGGTGATATTAGATTATGACCGAACTTTTTACAATCCTGTCCGTCAAAAAGACGGACAACAAGGAAGTCTAACGAAACGCTCTTGTCGATCCTCCTGGCAGTCTGACAGAGAGAGGGGTCTTGGCGTGTCTATCACAAAAACCTCTAATTAAATTCATCAGCAACAGATATCATGGATATATTAACATAATATTTGGGATGAAAGAAAGTGATGGTGGAAATGTGTGTCGATCTGCTCATTCGTAGTGCACACTTCCACGAAGGCACACACTTGAAAGCTGGCCAACTGGCACACAGACTGCAGACTGCTCCAATCTGTCAGCTCAACAGGTCAAGCATTAAACCTGCTGACACACACACACACACACACAAGAAAGAAACCCAAGTCTGCAGGCGAGGAAGTGTATAATGAGCACAGCACGCACATTGGAAAACACACTAGCTAATTGCTTTCCATACATGCTTAATCTTCATAAATCATCAGGTCCTACAGTATATTCATTTACTCGTAATGTTTTGCGTTACAAAGAGACACACAAGAATGTGCACACTTCCTTTTCATATTTTATAAGCTCATTGTCAGTGATGGCGTCTGAGCATCCCAAATGACAGTTCATTTCCTTTTATAAAAAAAATGACTGAGTGACATAAAAAATGAGAGAGAGAGAGAGGAACTGTAGAGCAGGTGTGTACTGCAGTGTGTTATACAGATGGAGAATTAGAGCAGACTCGGGTGTAACAGAGCCCGCTGTCTCTACGCTGGATGTGCATGCAGGTAATGTATGATTTACAAAGGCTACGTTCTCCCTCCGCGGTGCAGCTGACGCGTCTCCCGAACCCACACATCACTCAGCTGGCTTAACAACAAAAGTGAGCAATCTGGCCTCTTTTTTTTTTCTTTTTTTCTTTGTTGTCGTTTTGACCTGAACGTGTGCAGCTGTTTGCTTGAAGTCCAGAGCAAAATGTGACGCACACACACGTTTAGGACACTAGAGAATTCATTTGTTGTTTCAACTTTGATAAAACGTTGCACAAATAAAACATGATGTATGTGAATCATGCAAAATAGACATGGATGCTGCTTAGGGTTATGAACATAAACAGCAAGATAGACAGATCTGACCTGGACAATGTGAACATGGCTCTAGCAATCAGGCGCTATATGCAATCAGGAGCTTATGTTTGTACAGTGGTTCCTCTGCATACGAACGTCCCGTTTCAAATTGTTTCCGCCTTAAGAACTGAAATTTTGCAAGACAGCAAACAAAGCATTTTCAGCATATGAGTAAACAAACCGAGCTGAACCAAATGCAGACTAAGTTGCGTATACAGTACGCAAGGGGGCCGTTCCAAACTTGTTTGGGTCGGTGAAAAGCCAAGCGAAGCAGGTTTAGGTAATTTTTTGTGTTTTTTTTGTTTTTGTTTTTGTTTTTTGAGCAAGACGTAGCACCTTAGGTCCCAAGAATGAATTGCATTTTTAAAGCAGCCGGTACCAAGAGGAATCATGAAGTAAGGTTAAGACAATTTTAATGTCTATTTATTCCATATTTTACTTCATCGTAAGGTTTTGAATGTTTTTATATGCAAAGATATGATCCTCCATCCATCCATACATCTAGGAACCTAATAAAGTTACAAACACAAATACCGTTGTATTGTATTTATTTCCATTTTATGGCCATGGTACGTACAGTAGGACCTCCGGTCAACATTCACACACGCATTTACACACTACGGGCAATTTGGGAACGCCAATTATCCTAACCTACATATCTTTGGACTGTGGGAGGAAACTGGAGGACCCGAAGGAAACCCACCAAGCACAGGGAGGACATGCAAACTCCATGCACACAGACCCTAAGGTGGGAATCGAACCCAGACACTGGAGGTACAAGGCGACAGTGAAAACCACTATACCACTGTGCTGCCAAAAATATGATTATAGTGTTGTAAACTGGTAATATTGGTAATATTTTTGGGTGCCTGGAACGGATTATGTGCATTTACATTATTTCCTATGGGAAAATGTGTTCTGCAATACGCCTTAAGAAAAACGCCTCCGGAATGCATTCAATTTGCATGCCGAGGTACAACTGTATATGTTTAATCATAATCAGATTTTGTTTTAACATTAATGCAAATCTATTCGGGGGGTTGGGGAATCATCACTTACTCGTGCTATCAAAGCCTTTCACACTGACAAACAACATATTACTCTTTCATTCTGTCTCTTTCACACAGATGGAGAGGTGCAAACGCAAGAGTTTTTTTTTTTTTTTTTACGGCACAGAGCCAAGCTGACCACAGCAGAACACTCAACGTTATCATCACTACCAGGTCTGATCTGCTTACTCAGAACTCTTTTAACACAGCCTTATCCTCCATGGTGGGTCTATAGGAGACTGTATAGACTGTTCTGTTGCAACATGAAAGAGGTAAAAACTAATTTGAGAGCAGACCAGGTTGATTATACCCCAATTCTGGCATTTTCCAATAATTTCTTAACATTTTATTCGATTCCTCTGCTACTAGAGAAAAAATATAAATCAAGGAAGTTCCCGGATTAAACAGTCAATGAAACGCATTACGCTGACAATGATAATGTTCTTCTGGTAATGCTGATCTTTTCTGCGCATTGTGCTGGTGTAAACAGCGCTACTGTATTATTAGATCTCTGATGAAGTCTGGGTTATTCTGTTGTAACAATGCCCTCAGGTGAAATCAGAGACTCTGAGAGAATAAATGTGTTAGCCTAATGTTATTTAACGGGGGTTGAGTGTGCCTGAAGAGCCACTTGAGGAATCCTTCTGGCTGTGATGCTGCGTTAGTTCAATCTGGAAAAAAGAAACAGAAAAACGCCATAAAGTGGCATCTTAGTTCAATCTGAATGTGGCATTCTCAGAATTCTTTTCCTAATAAAGCTGTCGTGAGTCACTTCGGAAAAAAAGTGACTGCCTGAGCAGCAAGACAACTTTATGAGACAGTTGATGTCGTGTTGTGTCGCGTCTGCATGCTGTTCTGGTTGGCCTGTGCTCCTTCTTTTTTTGCTCTATATTTTGTTACTAGTCAAAACAACAGCCTAGTTTCATTTCCGTCTAGACAAAAGTAAAATGCATGTCTGCTGACAACAAAGCCTTCTTGAGTTGTACCGAAGCAACTGTGTCGAGTGTTTTTGAAATAACGTGTCTGTAACTACAAATGGATATATTGCTTATGAGCGTTTAAACGTTCTGTTATGCGTCAGTAAACTTTGATGGAGACGAGCACTGAATTCAGCTTCTCACACATAAAAGCAAAAAAACAACAATACAGAGTCCTCAGCTTTTTTGCAGTGAAACAAATCTCTTGGGCTGAGAAACACGGGTAGACTGTCGATTCGAGTCGATTTTGAACTATAACAAACTACTAAAACTAAATCTAAAGAGCACTGTGTAACTTGTTGCTGAATGTTTAAATGTCATGTCTTGAACCAAAAAAAAAAAAAAGGTTTTCCTGCTAAGCTTCTGCTCCACACTCCAGTCCAGTAGGTGGCGGTAATGCACCAACCCACCATAAACTGACACACTTATGGCATACATAATACATAGTGTATGTACTTGGATTTGGTTTGAAGAAAACTTTGAAGTGCAACTCAATCCAAAATTATATCAGAGATCAAAGTTTACAGGGAGAAGATCCAGTAACTAGTTGCATGGTGTGAGGACAATTAACTGGAACTGGTAACGACACTCACATTCTCATCAACAGTGCTGTTGTTGGGTGCGTACCTATTTTTAAGATCCTTGGCGTCCCCATCTTCAGGGAGCTCACCTGGTCCCTGAACTCTTTTCTTCTGATCAGGAAGGCATAACAGCGCCTGTATTTTCTGAGGAGACTTCCCACATGTGCTCCAGGAGAACACCTGGAGAACTTCTTCCACCGTACCACTGAGAACATCCTCACAAACTGGATCTCGTGGTGGTACGGCAACTGATTGACTGAAAGATAACTTCTTCCCTGTGGCCAATAATAGACCGATAACATCACAGATGTTAGACAGAGATGTGTGAGTGTTAACATTTGTGATATGTACAGTATGTGTGTAGAATAGGCCACAGATGCTGGAAAAAAAGCATCACACTATGATGTTCCTCAATGTGATGTCAGTGAACGTGTACACTCACTAGAATGTCACACAGAAAATGATTAACCACTTTTTAGCATAAGTTTAAGGCATCGTCACAGTTTGAGATATCAAAAGTTCCTCTACAATTTTGTGTAATTAATGTCTTTAGATCACATAGGCCCGATTTGGTGGCGATCGTATAAATTCCCAAGGAGGAGTATATCAAAATCCTTCAGGTGCATTTTGGCAAACGACCCAAAATAATTGACTTCCTGTTTAGTTGAGCCCATGACATGCGAAAATTGTTCTGCTCAATGAGCTCTAAATGTGTAGAGTTTCATGTGCATACTGTACATGCAAGTGTGTATGAGCTATGCAGCAAAATATCGTGTGAGGGCCCCTGAGGGCCCCGGGCCACGCGACTCTCAGGCATCCTAATGGCCGCAGATTCCAAACTGTCATTTTGAGCATGTTAAGAACCCCAAAAAGCCCAACAGTGTAAAAAAGGAAAACACCCTGTGGTGCTTGGACCCTAATTATGTAGATTAAATTTAAAAAATAGTTATTTATGTAACAACCCCAGCAGCGACCTCATTTCCCCTCTCGTCTGTTCCAACCACTCAGCATTCAGCATCACCGGTATACTAATCACCGACTTGATCATCTGTCATCATCTGCACCCATTTCTCACTGGTTCATGTTAAGTTCAAGTTAGATGGGTTTTTTTAATTCTTGAATGATTCACAGGTCACTGTGTGTCTTAACAAACAAAAAAACATTCCTCTGAAACTACTCAGGTACAGGGACTGGACTGAAAATGAGAGACAAAAAAGTCTTTCAGGAAGCCTGGAGATCTATTACTCAAAATTACAGTAAAATACAAGAATGTCTGGCTCTTTGGAGGCAAAATATGAAATTTTGCACAATACCGCATATGTCTTGGATAACTTTGCTTTCCCTTTGTCTAATATCACATTGTAAAAGTGGAAAAATGTCCAATAACAGAGGAAATCAGAGCAGTTCATAAAGCAAAATGAGATTAATGGTTGTCTGGAGGATGTGTGTGTATGTGTGTGTGTGTTACACTCAGATGAATGGGTCTCATATTATGGGCGAGCACGCTGTTTTTGTTTTGCCGAATGGTCATCCAATGATTTCCCAGAGCGCACTGGGGAGCAAGTGCTCCTCATTATCAAAGTATTAACAGAAGTGCCTCCCCATGCTCAGTGCTTGAAAGAAAAAAAAATAAAAAGAGAGGGGTTAGTAACACATCATCGACCTGCAAATCATTAAAAAAATCAAACACCAAGCAGGTGAGAAGAAATTCAATCAGCTCAGGTTCACCGCTGCTTTCTGTCAAAGATTTGGTTTGGACTTCACTTCTGGTGATTAATTGTGATTATATAAGGCTGGGATGCAGGTGTGCAACTTCATACAGGGCTGGGAAACGGGAAGTAACTTCCGTAAAGTTTGTGTGTGTCCTAAGGAGAATAGAAGGGTGTGAGTGTGTGTTTGTGTGTTTGTTCAATACTCACACACTCATTTGGCTGAATTATCCTCTATTGGAAGATCTAAATCATGCCTTTCCATCTTACAAACTATTCCATCCAGAACTCCAATCATGCCTCTTCCCCATGTACGGAGCATTTATAAGACTTGTTTAAAGAGGCATGAAGACAAACGAGCGGATCTGGCGCGGTAGCTCCTAATCTGAGCTCGGCTGCGCGCTGAGGGAGGGTGTAATGTTATCAGGATACGCAGCAGGCCGACTCAGGTGTGATTGGGAGGTAAATGAATCAAACTTGGACTATATGGGAGAGTTAGTCGGGTAGTTAGAGTTTCCAGGTGTGCATGACTTGGATAAGAAATGGATAAGGATGTGTGTTAGAGAAAAGAAAAAAAAACGTGACAATTAGTGAGTAACGCAGAAATGATGGGAAAAAATGTTTGCTGTTCAAAGAAACCTCATAAAGGTCATTTTTCTGACACTTTGAGCTCGAGAAAAGGTTTTACTGTAAATGTCAAACAGGGTTTTAAAGTACAAAGGTCAAAGTGATATTTAACAGAACCCTAATAACCCTAGTGCTAAAAGTTTGTGAGTTCTGATCTGGTGATCCTACGGACATCCGCAGCTGGGAGTCAGGGATTCTTCCTCTGTCCACATTACATTAATATCTGATTTGAGATATACTAAAGAGAATAAAACACGCAAAATCAATGTTACGGCAAATACCCCTGTTTTAAAACATGCATCTGTATTTGTTTGGCCGCTTCCCGAAATCAAATTAAGTGACTCGTAACTTCTAAATTAATCTCGCGGCAGTGTAAAGGTTTCTTTGCTCATTCCATCGGTGTGTAATTATGTTTCCGTCAACTGTATGTGTGAATATTTTTTTTAAAAAATAGATTTTAAAAAACCTTGCTTTGACCTTGCCTCGTCTGATTAATTGGTTCACCAGATCATTTTTGCAAATGTTTTAAATCAGCTTCTCTTTAATCACGGACTCCCTCGCTCTCTTACAGCCTAATTCACACAAATTAATACAGTCACATAATCCAAAAGCAAGGACAGGAAAGCTTTTAAGAGCTATGTACAGGTTCCAAACTTGTTCCCTTTCAACAAATTGAAGGCTTGATATATAATAATATGTCACATATTATTATACGAGAGGTAGTTCTGAACAAGTAATCTGATTGGACGATTTCAAGAGCGGTGATAAGAGAGTTAAAGAGCACTGAGATGTTTGACTGTATGCATTACAATAGTTGTTCTAATAATCCTTAATTACACGCCAGCGTTTATACTATATAATGTTATGCTATCTAATACCCCTATCTCACCTATGGGGTTTGACTCCCGGTGAGATGCGGTGTCGGGCACCGTGAGTTGCCGCAATTGCCCGCCGACGTTCCGCTGACGTTCGCCAAGGTCCGCAAACTTCCCGCCAAAAAAATTAAACATGTTTAATTTTCGCGCGGAAAGATGGAAACGTACTCACAACGCCAAAAACTCGCGGTGAATCATAATGAACCGTATTTACGGCTACCGCGCGAAACTGCATAGGTGATATAGAGGTATTAAACAACACTTTCCATCTGTCCATCTAGGAACCTCTGTAGTCCAGCTGGAGGCCAATGGTGATCATTGTATTTATTCCTATTTTTACGACCATGGTACTGTAGGACCTCCGGTCAACAATCACACACTCATTCACACACTACGACCAATCTGGAAACGCTTTTTAGCCTAATCTGCAGGTCTTTGGACTGTGGGAGGAACCCGGACCCTGTAAAACAACACATGGTCACCTTAGTAACCGCTTAGTAAGTTGATCTGAATTGCCTCCTAACCATCTGTGTTGTTGTCTTCATGCTACAATGCTAACAAGTTCAATCTAACACAAGTCCGAAGCCCCAATCCTTCTCTACCCCTAATCAATGGCACTATTTGTTGAACAATGGATTCCTTGCCCTACCTCACTAGCGTTCCATTGATTTCGGCCCCAGTTAGCTAGTTTCTCATGGTTTATTCTTCTAACTTTTGGGATACATAGTACTGGTAAAAATTTAAACCTACTTTCACCACTGGTAATATAAGTAAATGTTGTTGCTAACTTCCAGGCATGGAAGGATATGTGTTAGTGGGGCAAAATAACTTGAAGAACCATAATAACTATAATAACTGGTTAAACAAATCATAATATCTTGATAATAAAAGGCGTTTGTGGTACTGTTGTATAAAAGCAATATCGAACTGGAGGTTGTGCTGTTGTACTGAATATCAGCACCTTTGTGCCACAGCTGTGCTGATATTCAGTATACAATCAATCCCTCTTACGAGGGTTATGATATTGCTTGATTTATATATAGTTTGGGCCAAATGAAAGCAACATAACAGCTTCCAAATGTATTAAACCACAAATCTGGAGTTTTTTTTTAATGTAATACACCAACAAACTTCATAAATTAAACTTTACATTTGTGAGAATCTATTACAGTTTTGAAAGCTGAAGATGTTCACCGTCCCACAAACATAATTCCCTGCAAGCTTAATAGCAGCTATTATTATGTTTGGGGGAAATTTATTATGTTTGTAGGATTATTGCATCACAATTTGCAGATCTTTCTAAAATCTTACATTTGTGGGCTGTTATTACAGGCAGGTTGGCAGGTGTTACATGTGGTGTCCACGCAAACATGCACATAAAAGTTTTAGGCTAGAGACCATTTTCATGTTTTATGGCCCTCCTGTCACCTGTCTATTAGATTTCATAAGTGCCTGTGTGGACAAACTGAAACTTTAGAGACTCCGCTGTGTTTTATTAACAGGAAAAAAGGAAAGAGTGACAAATACACATACCTAAAAAAAATCTCCATGGTTAACATCTGCAATAATTAAATGTCTGTATATAATCTGCTTTATAAAATAAACCTGTTCTTGAGAAAACATATGATCTGTCTGTCATGAAATGGACTGGCACTTTCCCAAATTGCCCCGTAGTGTGTGAATAAATGTGTGAATGTGTGTGTGCGCGTGTCCTGCGATAGATTGGTGCCCCATCCAAGATGTACCCTGCCTCACGCCGTAAGTTTCCTGAGCTCCAGGCCCCTCACGAACCTGTATGCAGGATAAAGCATTATAGACGATAAGTCAGGGATTGATTGATTGAGCAAATATAGAACAAGTGCCAAGGCACACCCAAACTCACCATGTGCCCAGATTAGAAAGCAAAACGTTTTTAAAACTCTACACAGCTTAACATTTGTAATGTTAATTTACAGTATCTCACTATGATTTTTAATTATAACCTAGCCTTATCATATAAAGTAAGTCCTTATGAACAAGTCTTGTTCTGGGAGCACGTTCGTAAGTCAGATTTGTTCTTAAGTCAGACAGAGTGAGTCTTATATACTTTCGACACGAATTTACAATGTAAAGCATACCAATAGACTTGGCTAAATCTAAGCGGTGCATGTGCTCCTTTTAATCGAAAATAATGTAAATGCAGACAATCTGTTCCAGCCACCCAAAAATATTACCAATGTCCGACTCTATAATTATATTTTTGTATATAAAACTAATGAAAACATTTAGAAAAGACATTAAACCAAACTTAAACTTAATTTATGATTCCTCTTGGCACCAGCTGCTTTAAAAACCAAACTGAAAGTGGCCCTATTTTCTTCTTTCTATCGTGCTTCCTAACATTCTTTGGAACCATGGTGCTATGTCTTCAGTAAACCTTGTACAAAATGCAAAAAAAAAAAAAGTAAACTTGCTTCTTTAGGCTTTCCACAGACGCAAACTAGTTTTGAACGGCTCCCAGACTTACACCAACTTAGCCAGTGTAAAGTTTGGCTCCGTTCATTCATTCTTATATCGAAGCAAATTTCTTGCAAAGTGAAAATTCTTGAGGCAGGGCATTCGTATTCGCCAAGGTACCACTGTACATACTTAATTATTATCTATCTGGATGAATTCTGGGAAATATGACTGAAGTATAGTGTGTTTACATGTGCGTGTGCACCAGTGGAAATGTACCAGTGGAAACATAATGGCTGCAGATGCTTCCAGAGTGCATGATACAATTAAGCAATTAGCCATTCTGCAACGCTCAGTGGCATGAATAAATATGCTGAGCAGGTGTGCTTGACCTTGTTTTGGAATCGACCTGGCAAGACGGAAAGATCTATGTGACTTCGGGAGAGGGTTCATTATTCCCTTGATCTTCGAACACAAAAGACTAGTCAGCTGTCTCGCTCTTCAATAGGATCAGTAAGCACATTAAAGTGACCTCTGCATTTAGCTCTATAGGAAAAACGCCGATAAATAGAGTGGGAAATTGTTTTTGAAAAAGAATATGTAAAAAGACTACGATGCTTGTCTATTATTGTGGGGGGAAAAAACGTCCATTATTGTGAGTTAAAAAAATAAAAATGCATGACTGGGGATGACAAAGCAGAACAAAGTGTTCATCAGAAACATTCAGTAGGGTTGCAGTCAATCAACCCATCATTACACAGATGAATGCATGTTCGAGGTTATGGTCCAAAAAACCACAGGCATTGTTCAATAGAGATGGGGAAAAAATGTTTCAGTCAAATGAATCATCATTCATAATATTCTCAACAAGTGGGAGAGTGTGTGTGTGTGTGGTGTGCAGCAAGAGAACAGTACAAGCCTGTATGATTTACCACTAAAGTGTAGAGATCTAGCCAGTCTCTTACTCCTCCTCACATGAGAATGAACAAGTACTTTAAATCAATATAATGTTCACCTTTATACTCGTAAAGGAAAAAACCCTATGAAAAACATTTCTATTCTGATGGGCATGATCTCTTCCAGGATGACTCCACCCCCATCCACAGGGTATAAGGGCTCCCCGAATAATTCAATTCGGATGGAAATAATATGAATCATCTGCAACAGCCTTCATAGACACCAATAATCAAAACAGTTACATTATATCAGAACAGACTTACTGTTAGCACATGAAGTGGTTCAGTAACCATTATGGGTTCTCAGAACTCACAACCATCCTGTAACAGATGATTATAATTGAAAAAATATATAGTATGAGGGTTAGTCAAAAATTATCTGCACTCCGGTTATAGTCAAACAATGTGAACGTGTTACATCAGTTATTTTGTAACTGCAAGAAAATATGGATTTGGTTGTGTTTTTTTGAGTCTGACGGTGTACCTGGTGTAGAAACAACTCATGGAAGAGAATAAACAGAATCGTTTGGATATCTGCAAACAAAATTTGTTCTGATACACTAAGGAAGGTGGAGGTTTCTTAAAGAGAATCATTACTGGTGACACGGATTCATCACTACTAGCCTGAGAGTAAACGACTGAGAAAAAGTTCAAACGTCAACCATCAGCTGGAAAGTTCATCAATGCTAACAGTACAGTGTTCTGGGATTCTCAAGGGCCAGTATTGGAACAGTCTCACTCACTCATCGTCTATACCATTTTATCCTGTATACAGGGTCACGGGAGCCTGGAGCCTATCCAAGGAAACTTAAATCACGAGGTGAGGTACACCCTGGACAGGGTGCCAACCCATCACAGGGCACACACACATGCACACACTACAGGCAATTTTGGGAATGCCAATTAGCCTAATCTGGATGTCTTTGGACTGTGGGAGGAAACCGGAGTACCCGGAGGAAACCCACCAAGCACAGGGAGAACATGCAAACTGCTGATTCAAGAGCTGAAGACTAATCTTTAGATGAAACGCAGAGGACCGCTATCCGAGTGTGTCGTGATCTTGCATGACGATGCACGTTATCACACTTTTGCTCACACTGTCGACACTCTGCGAAGACTATGATTTGATGTGTTAAAGCATCCTCCCTATAGTTCTGATCTCGACGAATATTCACTTCTGATGAAGAAGTGAAGACAGCAGTGCAACCATGACTCACAGCTCAGCTGTAAACATTTTTAAATGAGGAAAAATACAAAAGCTTGTTAGTCTTAAAAAGCAAGGAGATTATGCTGAAAAAAAGGATGTATTTGTCTTTTCTAAAAGCTTATTAAAGTAAATTCTACAGTCAGAGTGAGGATCATTTTTGACTCAGCCTCGTATGACAAAAAAATGTATTCTTATATATTTTAACATCATTGCAGTATAATATTTCATCATTATGTATTGATCACTACAGGGGAAAATGAATGTTTAATAGAAAGCATCTAAAAACCAAATTGTTTAAGAGGCAAGCTCGGCACGCAGAGCTTTATTTGTGAAGATATGAGTTTTCTGCAGCACACCAAGGGTATATAATGTTTTCAATTAGTTTCATCCCAAGGCATCATTCACCCTATGGGACTCTAATTATTAAAGCCTATAAGTAATGAAGCATACACATGCTCACAAAAGGCAAAGCCATAAAGGAGCTTCATTAAACTATTACCCAGAAAGCTTAGCTCCGCTGTTTAGAGGCTGATTATGAGACGGCACTTTGAACTTCCTCTGCTATAAACACATTACTAAGAGAGATAAGCATTAGTAATGCAGAGCAGACAAATGCCTCCTTTTACTCTCTGCAAGACATTTCTACGATCGGTGAAGGCAACAATTCAGTCAGTCTATAATTCTGGAAAATGCGTGCTGTTCATGCAAAGTTCAGACTGCAGGGTTGTAGTCATGAAATAAACATGGAGGGTTGCTTGTAGAACCGGAAAAAAAAAACAGCGGAACATAGCAATGATTCGTGAAATTTTAAGTCATTTTAATTACATATTTCACTGTTGCATTTCCACTGTCAATATATATTGGGGAAAAAAATTAATAAATATCACCAGATCCAGGCTGTGAGGACAACAGCCCGCAGCAAGCAGGAGAAAAAAATAACATGCACAGGGGAGCAGAGTGAAGCAGAGGATGTGAGAAATAAGAAAAGAGAACCGGAAGACTTCGCTTCCAGCAGGGCCTGTATTAATACTACTGTAATTGATGTCTTGAATGACTAAAGATAAAGCAGGATTTGGATGTACTGCTTAAATGGAAATGCTTAAGGGTAAAGCAGATAGATGACAGATAAGCAGAGATAGCAACTGACAGAAAAAGAAAAAACATAGATATGGAGAAATAATGTTGGTTATTGGGAGAAAGAACGTGGGAGTGTGTGTGGGTGTCGGGGTGGGATGTAAAGATGGTTAAAAGAGAAGAATAAGAACATGATCTCCAGCGAGCTCGAGGGACACGAGTGAAATTGTGTGACATGAATAAAACCCCATTCATTTTTACCAAGCAATAATAGCTAAGCTTAATAGCTCCCTATTTCATGTTTTTTTTTTTTTTATAATTTCTATCAAAGCTATAATATTCTATCTATTTTTCAATTTATTCTTGTTTATCTATTCATATCCTTTATTTATCATATTTGCAATAGATTCTTTACAGTACCAGTCAAAAGTCTGGATCTCATGTGTACATTCTAGAACAATACAGGAATTTTTTATTTTTTTTAACTATGAAATAACATATACCATTAGGTAACGAAGTAACAACAACAACAGCAACAGTCAGTTTTTATTTTAAGACATGAAGGTCAGCCTTTCTGGAACAGTTCTTGTAAATCATACAGTATTGTGACAAGTGCATTTGCAAAACCCATCAAGCACTATGATGAAACTTGCTCTCATGAAGACCACCCCCGGGAAGCAAGACCAAAACCTACATCTCAATATCAACTGTTCAAAGGAGATTATTGCATATTCAGTATTGTATTAGAATGTTGAAAAAAAAGAAAAATCTGAAAAGACCATGGAATTAGGTGGGGTGTCCAAACTTTTGACTCGTACTGTTTATCTATTGGTGGCATGGTGGCTTTGTGGTTTGTACTGTTGCCTTGCACCTCCAGGGTCCGGGTTTGATTCCTGTCTCCGTGTGTGTCTCTGGGTTTCCTCCGGGTACTCTGGTTCCCTCCCACAGTCCAAAGACATGCAGATTAGGGTTATTGCCGTTCCCAAATTACCCATAGTATGTGAATAAGTGTGTGAGTGTGTGTATGTGTGTGCGTCCTGTGTTGGATTGGTCCAGGGTGTACCCCGCCTCATCCCCTAAGTCTCCTGGGATGGGCTCCAGAGCCTCCTTTTTAGTTTTTACTTAATCTGGGTTGTTCCCTTTTTGTCATGGAGCTCATTTCTCCAACTATTGCTCACATTTTTTTGAGAAACGTTTTTTTTTTAATGAATTAATCACACTACATCTACCCATTCAATATTTTATCTCCTTTTCAATCTGATTTTGAGACTATTTTTTTTCCACCACCACTGCTCTTCTCAAATTCACTAATGATGTCTCTTCCATTGATAAATGTCTGCTCATTGGTGCTATTTTTATTGATCTCTCGAAGACTTTTTAAAGGGTTGATTGCTATCTCATCCTTGATGAACTCTACTTCTCCTTATCTACTTGATAAACTCTTCTTTCCACTACTGGTTTGACTTCAAATGCCCTGCTTTAGCTTAATGCCTAACTTCATTATAGATAACAGTATGCTGTTTTTCAAAGCTTTCAGAGTGTTTTGTTGAAAAGGGTGCTCCTCAAGGTTCCACTTTGGGACCACTTCTCTTTTTCATTTTTATTAACCTTAAATATGCTGTAGAAGCCATCCTGCAGCATGGTTTTTGGTGTGTGGTACACTCACTCATATTGCTTTGAGCTTTGTCTTAATTGTGATTATGGGTTTGCTAAGAGAAAGATGATTCATTCAAATATCTTGATTGTCTCTGTTTACTTCTATCTTCTATCAGTGTACTTCATTTACTACAATCGTTCAATTAATTGTTTTGCTTATTAAGCTAGTAAAATAATAATTTTTCAATTGATATTACGGAGGTGAGTCAAAAATTATCCGCACACTATAATATTTTTAAATTAAATATAGAAAAGACAAATACCTAGTTTTCAACATAGTCTCCTTGCTTTTCAATACCCTTTGTCCATCTGCCAACAAGCTTTCGTATTCCCTCATTTAAAATGTTTTGGGCTGAACTGCGAGCCACAAATGACTGCAATGCTGGCTTCACTTCTTCATCAAAAGTAAATCTTCGTCCTCGTAGGGCTGCTTTCAGGGGACCAAACAGGTGAAAATCCGATGTAGCAATTTAAAACATTTTCTGGTCTCATAGATCTTTATATTGACTAAGACTTATGCAATACTCTTTTTTTTTCCTTTGTGCCTAGAATTTCCAAAGAAATTGTACTCAGGGCATTTCAATACAAAGTTACTTCTGATAGGATTATTATCCTTCATCTGTGTTTGAGATCTATTACCTCATACCACAGCTTCGGGTCATCTTTTCTTTCTTCTTTTATCTTAAAACAACCTGCTGATGTTTTTAATCTTCAAGTATATTTCATTTTTTAACTAAATACTGTAGTTTTAAAGAGAAATTGCCTCAATTGCTCTTGATGCTGATTTAAGCAGTGTATAATCTAGTCTTTGAGACTCCAATTCTTTTTTTTCACCTTCTTTTTAGGTTCATGGTGTGGGTGGAGGGATTGGGGGAAGGTCAAGTTGTTTGTACTTGTACTTGCGTTTGTAGTGTTTTGAACTACATTAATAGAAAAACCTGCTATTAATCTGTTTTATCTAACCATGTGGCAACTGCACTACATCAATCTAAGTTATGAAACCCGCTTCACGTCCAAGAGTCGTAATGAATTACATAACGCACCCCAGAGTCGTCTCGACGAAAACAGGCAAATCTCCAGCTTTTCAGCTAAGAGTTCCCTCTGCATCTTAACAAATCCGGAGTTCATTCCACACCTGCTCTCATCTGAATCCCTTACCAATTATATCCTTCACTTATCCCATCCAACTTCTAATTAGATCCAATATAAATACCCCCAAAATGTCAAGCAAAAAAAAAATTACCTAAATTCCCATCCAATCGAATTTCACCTTACAGAGCGTCCCAGTGGAGCTCGAACCAATCAGGCACTCCAAATGAAAAATGGTGCTAAAAAGGTTCTCATTGATTTCACTCCTTCTTCTCTAGTCCCAATTCACTTCCCTCCCCCCTTCATTCATTCATCCATTTTATCCTGGTCAGAGACATGGTGAAGACTGACTAAGCCTATCCCAAGAACACTGGACACAAGGGCAGGAGGAATACACCTATTTTAAGCAGCTGTCCATGAATTCAGAAATGAGTGCATGTCCTGAATATGTCTGTAATTCTGTACTCTCCTTTGCTCTCTCTTTCTCTCTCTCTCTCTCTCATATGACAGGCTGATTAATTACTCCATCAATCAGTCATCCACTTTACAGGGCCTTGACTCTTAACACCAAGACACGGCATTTTGTAAGCTTTTATTTATTTATTGATCCCGGTGGAATGTTAAGTATTATGGTCACAACCCACAAGTCAGCTGTGTATTTTATCGGAGCAGATGGATGGTGTTTGCTAAGAAGGAGGATGACAAGCACAACAACAGAGTCAGCTGTTAGAATACAAGGAAACTTCCAGTAGACTCTCAGAACTGTCTAAAAGGTGGTTGATTGTACGGTGACTTTGTACCTTTAACCTATGTTCTGTACAAGCTACCTAGACAGGAGCATGTAGAGTACCTTTAGACATTAGCTTTACTTAAAAGGTTTTGTGCACATTAGTAACATATGAAGTTTTTCACTAAATGGTCTCATACCGCAGTTCCTAAGTGGACTGCTGGTGTTTTACAATCTTTCATGCATACTTCAATCAAAGGATGCAGGCTGCTTATCAGTACCATGTATAATGAAAACTACAGCATGGGGCAGAGCTTTTTTTTTTTTTTTTTTAAAACGCCACAAAGTTATGGAATAGTCTTCCAATTACTTTTCAGGACTCAAACACAGTATTAGAGTTTAAGTCTAGGCTGAAAATCTGTTTATTTATCCAGTCATTTTTGTAAATAGATTAGCCTTATGTACAGAAGCAGATCTAGAGGACTCATGGACGTAGAGTATTATGGTGAACTGGTATGTTTAGATGCTGTCTTCCCCACTCTCATTAATCACACAGGTTTGTTGATGGTGGAGTGACTGGATGATTTACATCTCAGGGAGCCCTCATGTCTGTGTTTCCTTCTGGCTCTCCCTTTCAGTTATGCTGTCATAGTTAGTCCTGCCAGAGTTCCTGCTTGCACTCTGCACTAAATATACATTCACTTTATACACTATGTGACTGAGACCATACCTAACTTATCTCTCTCTTCACTTGTCTTGTTTTCTCTCTCTTTCTCTCTCTCGCTCTGTGTCGAACTACACATGCTGCTCCCGAGCCGCCAGTGATCCAGACCCCCTCAGCCCTCCGAACCTGTCTGACTCATTCTGGTGCCCCCCTTCTGGTTGAAGAATTTGTCGCATAGAGGCCCAGTGTGGTCTGCTTGTGATGCGTGTGGTGACTGAGGATGGTTCCACTTGACCGTGAAGAGTGTCTTGGCCTCAGCTGATGCAGACAGCTGTTCTCTAAAGGCTTGGAGAGTAGTCTGTGTGTGAGAGAGTGATCGATAAAATTGTGTGTGGGGTTGGTTAAGCCATAATATGGTCTAATCTCAGTCTTCATTATGCAATATACTTCAAGCCATGAGGGGCGTTCAAGTCAAACCGGGACATGTGATGGAATTTTTGTGGTAAATGAAGTCATAAAAATGATCAATCCCTGCTATCCGTTATCACCCAAATGAGGATGGGTCTCCTGTTGAGACTGGTTCTGGTTCCCACCGTCGCCCTTGGCTTGCTCATCAGGGACGATCTGATCATTTTGATTTAAACACATTTTCTCACATATTTTATACTCATTTCCATGATTTTCTTTTAATTCTGTAAACAATTGTGACAATGACCGTTATTAAAAGAGCTATACAAATAAAATGTAATTAAACTGAATTAAATAGAGGAAAACCTTCCCAGGTAAAAGATACATATTAATGTCAAGGATAAGACAATAAATGTTAAGTGTATCATCCATTCAGTAGCTCTATTATCACCATCATAGCCTAGAGATAAACAATATTTCCTTTGTTAATTGCCATAATTGCCATGGCAGAAGCCTGAAATAATCCCTATAGCTCAAATTTCCCTTTGACATTATGAAGCTTCGGAATGAAGATTTTTAATTATTTTTTAACGTTCCTGGCATTTGCAGTAATGACATCATAAAAAGCTATAATAATAAAATTAGCTCTGTATAATGACAAGTTTTTAGTTTAATTACATAAAGTTACATAAAGATGATTTTTACAAATCCTAGATAGTGTATATTTAAATCACAGAAAACCAAAATCCTTTTTGAAGCAGTGCTGGAGAATATTCATACAGTACAACACCTTGTCGGTTAGCTAAGACATGTTGTAACATATTGACTCCCAGAGGACACAATCGCAGGTAAGAACGTTCTGCTTAATGTACTGTAACACAACAGAAAACAAAACACGTGAATCAAAATCGTGATCAATGGAACAGGCGCGGGCTGATCGATCAACAAACAGAGCATCAAAGGAAATCCGAAAGGTGTAAGTCAAAGTGAAGAAACAGATCAAACACTCAAGGCATGCGATTCAAAGGAGCGCTCGGTAACGCCTTGCAAGAGTATATACTTTGCAGAGTCTTACTGTTTGAAAGCTGCCTTTTATACATGAGGATCATACTGTAGGTTCAGAAATCAGGTGGCGCCGAGTTCTGACGTGCATGCCAGGGGTCATAGCTGCAGGTTTAAAGTAAGGGCTTCCGGGGTTCAGTTAATTTCAGAAAGTTTAGTAACAGTCAATCATTCCAGATCCATATATCAATAAACCAATTTGATATTATTAAGGAGAAAAACAGACTACTCCTGTGTATTTTGAGTCATGTCATAGCAGTGTATTTGAAATTAAAAATGCAGCGTCTCAATATGAAAAAATGCCTATAGCATGGCAGGTCTTCTTTCTGCACATGGGATGTCATAACTGCACTTAACAATATATATGATAGTTCAATTTTGGTTCATTGAAGGCTTCCCTCTTGTTGGTTCACACTTTTCTGGAAGCCTAATGAGCCTAATGAAATAAAAAATAAAAAAACGACGCCCTTCATGGTTTGTAGTGTAGTCTGTGTGAGAGAGAAAGATAAAATTGTGTGTGTGGTTGGTTAAGCCATAATGTGGTCTAATCTCAGTCTTCTTCATGCAATACACTCCAAGCCATAAGGGGCATTCAAGTCAAACTGGGACTGGTGTAGAAATTTCTGATTAATGAAGTACAGAGAAAATATACAGAGAAAAAAATACAGAGAAAAAAAAAATCAGATGCTCCATGGTTGACCAACATCCTGACCAACAAATCTGTAAGACCCAGTTTCCACTTTCACAGTTTTCGCCACAAATTCACAAGCTGTGATGAGCCATGCGTAGTTGTAAATAAGGTCGTGGCTTGCCGGGGTGTGATAGGATTTTATGACCAAGATTTTATGAGTCGTGTTATAAAAATGACCCTAAGTTACTGTAGGCCTCCTCTCGGCCTTCCATAGTCAATCAGAGGGAGTGTAGCCAGGCAAGGGGGCTACGGAAACATGTAAAGACCTAAGAAACAGCTACAGCTAAAAGAAAATCACTTGGTGTAGCAGCACCAAGTCACATGACACTTAAAAGATTTACTGGTCAACAAGTTGGTCCCTCATGTACAGTAGCATGGAATTATTATTTTTCCCCTCTGGAATTAAATTACATTATTGGGGAGAAGAATTAATGAGCACCATGCAAACAAAATAAAAGCTTAAAGTCTTTATCCAGCACAAACACTACATACAAGAGCTGTTGAAGTCACTTGTAATGAGTATAAACCTACAATTATTGGTGCTTGGAAAGCAAAACATCACTTGTATTATCTTGCAGGTTTCTTTTTCTTTTCTTTTTTTTTATTCTTTATACGAACAGTAAAATCTTTGCTCCATAACTACTGTAGTCCCATACCATTTGTCGTAGACCCATGAAAGAGGCGCCAAATCGTGCAGCTTTATTCGAGAACAGGATGCTACAACTTTTCTCATCAACTTAACATTGAGACCAACTTTGACGGATTCTAGCGCAGAGCAAAAGTTTTGTAGAAATTTACCACATTTGAAGACGCTTGCAAGCTGTATCAGAACATACCCCACAAGAGGGTATAAGTTGTACCCCAGGGGCGCAAGAGGTGCCCAAATTTGCCCCATTGACATATAATGGTGAACACATTGACAACGGGATCCACAGTTTCACTATGGAAGTTATCATAGCAGGGAACGCAACTGTGAGCACTTCCTGGTTCAGAGACTTGAGGGTGTGCTCATTTTACTCATTTTACCCATTTCAGGTGACTACCTCTTGAAGCTCATCGAGAGAATGCCAAGAGTGTGCAAAGCAGTAATCAGAGCAAAGGGG
>JAQMYL010000008.1:5094359-5105756 GCA_030014365.1 Clarias pachynema | reverse complement strand
TAAATGGTCATGAAAATAAAGAAAACACATTGAATGAGTGAAGGTGTGTCCAAACTTTTGGCCTGTACTGTATATAATCCCCTCCTACATTAATTCAAAGTGCAAGTGGTGTTGGTGAACGATTATGTGCACATTTCCCACAGACAGATTCGTCTCTTACGCATGTTGGCGGCAAGTTGTGTGTCGATTTTCAAGGATCAAGTGTTGCACTCCTGTGCCAAATGTTCACAAGAATGATCGTGATGGGCTCCAAGCTTCTGGCATCACAGTATCATCAGTATCATCCATTAGTTAATGCACAAAGGCGATAATTATTTAAGTTTTTAAGAGCATTCAATGTATTATTATACTGTCTGTTATAACGGATCTCTCCATACGGGGATCTGAAGCTGCTGTAACTCAAGGCCTTAATGTACCAAATTGGTACAGTTGGCTTTTCCAATGGCGTATTATTCTGCCTTAGTTTTGGGTTCTTTTTAGCTAATTGTGTCAAGGCCATGGCACGCCAAAATTTTTAAACTGTTACCTTTTTTAGTAAAAAAAAAAAAACTAAAAAAACAAAAAAAAACTAAAAGTAGGAAAAATTAACACGACTCAGTTTGTATGAATCACTCCTGAGGTTAGTTGAATAGCGCTGGAATTAATAGCAATCCTGCTTCATTCATGCAACATTGAACGCAAACCGACCACACTGTCCTCGCTTGTGTGCATTCCTACAAATTTTTCATGACAGCAGGTTCTCCTGACATTTACTATTTAATACAGCACAACTTTCAGAGGTACTCTGAGCCACTGATCTTGAAGAGGCAGCCTCTAAGCGTTTAAAAGGCAACAACAACCTTCTACAAAAGGTCCACAGAGGTGATAAAACCTTCTTAAAAGTTGTTGTGACACCAGAAAAGCATGCTAACATTTTTGCATGTCCACTCGAATTCTTTTTCTTTAAAGGCTGCATTAGACTATTTATACTGTACATATCATTCGTAAACAAGATTAACAGATCCAACTGTGCACACACACACACACCTACACAGACACACACATGCAGAATGCCAGTGTTAAATTTAAGAGTGTCTGACATGAAGACACCTGTTCTGTCCATTTCGCTCTTACATTTCCTGGCTTTAATCAGAGTCGGCTCAAACTATTATCGTACACACACTTGGCACTCTGGCACTCTGAAACGGTATCGCTGGTGGGTTCGTACACAACCTCTCACCTGACTGCCTCCTAGACATAATCCTAATATGAAGGAAAATGTGAAAGACCTGGTAATGCAAGTCATATGTAATATAGGATGCAATAAAACATGAATGGAGATGAGTGAAGGAGCAGTGATGAGGTCTACCTGTACTGAAACACACACACAAAAAAAAAAAACTAGAATAAGGTATCCATCATCCAGCCATCCATCTTGAAGCACTTATTCGAAATCGGCTCACATGGGTAGCAGTTCCAGCAGGGAACCCCGAACTTCCCTTTCCCCGGCCAATATAACCAACTCTGACTGGGAGATCCCGAGGCGTTCCCAGGCCAGTGTGGAGATATCACCTTTCCACCTACAGTAGTTCTCAGTTCCCCCCCATGGCCTCCTCCCAGCTGGACATGCCAAGAACAAATTCCTAGGGAGGCGTCCTGGTGGCACTCTTACCAGATGCTCGAACCATCTCAACTGACCCAACAAGAAAAAGGTAGAAAAAAAAAGAAAGACAGAGAATGAGAGCCACACTTCTCCACTTTTCCTCCATGCTCTCACTGAGAACCAGCACTGCATTATACATATGGATTATACTTATGGATTATACTTATGGATTATGTAATTCCATAATCATAACTAATCTCACCAACAAAACGTTTAACTAGTCTTGAAAAAGTTCTTTCCTGAGACAATCCTTAGTTCTTGGGTCGACCTGAACATACCTGAACAAAGGCATTTTATCACTTTGAAAGAACATTGCCCAGGCAAAGGCTAACAGTGAATCATTGTCCATTTTTACTCATGATGTAACTGCCTAAGTGAATGATGACATTTCCTGATGACTTCATTTTATGACGCATGTTTAATGGTTTAGTGGTCTTCATTAAACCAGACTTCACCAGAAGCATCGTTCATTTACATGATCGCTCAAAATCTATCTGTGGAATTTGTCTATTGATTCTTATGTTCTTTATGCTATGCATTTATAATAAGCATGTATTAGAAGAAGGACACGAGTGTGTAACATCAATGCCTTGTTTGTTTTGAGAAATCCGTGTGAATTAATCGTCATTAGAGTCTACGGCATCAGACTACTATGAGTGAGTGTCTAAAACAGGAAGAACGAGTAGAAAATAATAGACTGGGAAAAAATACTCCGTCAAGCGTATCGGAAATGACAACCTTTACAAAGAGTCATAAAAACGCAAAAGGATATAAGTAGGCAAGTTTACGATGAACCAACACAAAACAATCATAGCGACGCCTGAGTGACAGAACAGAGCAAAAACACATGTCATTCTGGGAAATGTGCTGCACTCTGCCGGAATTCGTGACAGTATTATTGTTATTATTATTGTTATTATTATTATTATTATGCGTTTTGCCTTTCTGTCATCCTTCAAGGGAAACAACTGCCTCAATTTCCTCCTCGTGCATGTAAACACCATAAACTCTTTGGGAAAATAACTGGTTATTTTTGTACATAGTGCTGGAAAATTGAATAAAGCTACATGAAGTCAGTCCAAAACATCATAATATTACAAACTGAGCGCTTTGAATATTTAGTCATGATAATCCCAGATAATATATAAATATAAATATAAATATAGCTGCATGAACAAGTGATGAGGATTAGGTCAAAACACACACACACACACACACAAACAGACACACAAACACACACATATATGCAAAACTTATTTACCAAATTTGGTCATTTGTCTGGGTGCGAAAATTCAGCTAATCCAAGGCAACAAACCTAAATCAATATGGATAACTGTTTTTAAATTTGGAGTACACCCTAGACAGGCCAATCCATCACAGGGCACTCAATTCAATTTTATTTATATAGCGCTTTTCATAATGGTCATTATCTCAAAGCAGCTTCACAAAAAAGTGTGTATAAGTAAGGAAAAAAATGTGTTTAGATAATAATGAGATTGTCCCTGACAATTCACACACTACGGGCAATTCGGGAACGCCAATTAGCCTAAGCTGCATATCTTTGGACTGTGGAAGAAAACCGAAGTACCCGGAGGAAACCCACCAAGCACGGGGAGAACATGAGCAAAGAGAATAACTAAATGACTAAATGACTATAAATGGTTTAAGAACTGTCCAATGTCTTATTAAAAACTTGAAGGATACTATAATCAGGGGAAAAAAATTTGATCGGAATCCCTTAAACCCTCAGAGAACCACTTATTCGTGAAACTAATCAGAAAAACAAGAGTTTCGGTTTGCTACGTAGGGAGCATAAAGTTTGGACAAAGGTCACGTGATCTGATGAACTCAGATTGAGCCTATTCCAGAGTGCTGGGCGTGTCAGGGTAAGAACATGAAGCGATGCACCCATCATGCATAGTGTCCACTGTACAAGCCTCTGGAGACAGTGTTGTGATCTGCGGTTGCTTCAGTTCCTCTGGTCTAGACCCAGCAACATTATGTGGCAATAAAATGAAGTCAGCTGACGACCCGAATGTCCTGAATGACCACATCAGTTGAGTTTTTCCTTCATTGATTCCTTGGCATGGGAATATTCCAGGACTCCAGGAGTGGTTCTGGGAGCATAAGCAATCATTTTCGCACTGGCCAACCACTTTGTAAATCATAATCAAAGCTGAAGGTGTCCTTTTTTTTCTTGGCAGTGTACATTATTTTCTTTAATAAATCTATATTTGCACACACAGATATACACACCGTTATAGACAATATATATATTTATTTCATGTTCTCAAGGTTGCGTGGTGAGACACTGAACGATGATGTGTATGAAATTGTTTTCCGTCCAATATCCTTGCACAGAAGGCCATCATCTTTAAAGTGCTGCTTTTAGGACTTCACCCACACACTAGGAAACCACACACATGTGAACACACACAAACACACACACAGAATATATTGAGAGACTACTCAATTTTAGAGGCAAATTCATTTGTTGCAGCAAATGAATTTTTCCTTTTCCCTCCAAACCATTCTGCCCCCTTCCCTGTCTATCTGTCTGTCTGTATGTCTGTGTCTGTCTGTCTGTCTGTCTCTTTTTCCCTTTCTCTGTCCCGCTCTGTCCTACAGCTGAGTGAAAGAGTGTTTTCTGCATCAGGGTTACAGCCTCCTATCATCTAAACGAATGTGGTGAGCAGCAGAAAAGCATGGCTGGTGAGGACTACTTTAGGGCTGAAAGTGCAAAACTACTCAAACATTCACTAACACCAAGCACACACACACACACACACACACACACACATCCTATCGATATAAATTTTGATTTATGGAGACATCAGCAACAGTGAAATATTATAAGTGAATAAGACATAATAACGCATCAATAACACATTAATATTCCATTATGAGAAAATCTGCACTGCTGCTGCAATGAAAAGCATTCTCCAGAACTGCAATATCAACATTGTATGTGAATCTTCGTGTTTGTGTGTGTGTGCACGCGTGTGTGTGTGTGCCTCTGGGAAATATTTTATCTAGCACCTGCACAAAGCACACCTCAGTTAGAAGCCTATTAGAGCATTGATTTGCTGCACACCACTTAGATTTAATAAAACTTCTCTCTCTTCTTTTCTTGTTCTCTCATACCTTCTCTCATTCTCCCACTTGTTCACAGTAAACAACAGCTGAAAGCCTCCTGGTCAATCGTTGACCGCTGTTCGCTCAATTCAGAGGAAATTATGGCTTCAGAAATGATGCGTTCCAGTAGGTATTCAAAAAGAAGCAACCAAAAGGGCGAGAGAACCTCATAACCTGCTTCCGAACATGCTCCCACCACCATGTTTCAATGTACTGTATTTTGTGCAATGGCCAAAAATTCTTCAGAAAAGAAAAGCTTGCATTTCCTCATGTTCTCTGAGTCTCTTTTATGTACTGTAATAACTCCAAATGAGATGCATTGACATTTATGAAGTATAGCTATGCTTTGTTTTTTATATTTTTTTGATCCAAGTGCTGTGGTTCACTCCAGCTCCTTCAGAGTTACCCTTGGCCTCTTAGTTATTCTCCGACTAATGCCCTTTTTACGGAGTCATTGATATTTGGTGGATGGCTTCCTCTATGCCGAGTCGCCGGTTGTGCGTTATTCTTTCCATGTTTCCATAATGAATTTTTGGTGTTCTATTGGATGTTGAAAGTTTGTGATTTTATTATAAACCAACCCTGATTGATGCAGTTCCAAATCTTTGTTTCAAGACTGACTTTATCAAAACCATTTAAAGAATACTATACTGCATGTAGAATGTTGTCAGTTGAATGGTAACACCCCTGGTTCTTAGCTACGCGCCTTCACAAGTGATTAGAATAACCTGAAGATGTTAGATTAATATTATTTTAGGCATAATTGTCTTAGTCTCATTTTAGATTCTAGATTCTTGGTCTTCACTATGCTGTTTGTTTTTGGTGTTTTAACAGGTATAGGTATATTTATACATGGCATGACATGATGCTTTAATGTAGCCTTCATTTTAGGTACTTGGGTAACTTCAGGTGGTCGCACCAGTACATTCAAGAGTCTCACAGCAGACACTCCATATCAAGATTTACAGTTTTTTTTTGTTTTTTTTTTACTGTAAATGACATACTGTATAATTCATGGAAGGTAAGTTCCAGGTTGTTAGTCCTTTGGGTGCTCCCGCAGAGGGGTCGCCCACAGAAGACCATCCACACAACAACTTAGCACGGGTTTTACACTGGATGCCCTTCCTGGTGCAACTCCCGTCCATTTTATCAGGGCTTGGGACTCGCACTGCATCCAGTGGCTAGGGTTTGGGCATTGGGTGAGAATCGAACCCGAGCCTTCTGTATGGCAAGCAAGAAACCTACCAGTGAGGCACCGATGCCTGTTGTAAGTTCCTAACACTACAAATACAAATCTAAAGTTCAATGGTATACTGCCATGCATAAGTATTGACCCCCTTGAGCTTCTGTTGCAATTGCATTTTGCATATATAACGTACGGTATAGCTAGTAAAATTGCATTCTTCATCAGTTGTGCAAGAAAAGTGCTTCTGAACCTGGAATAAGTCGATGCTCTTCAGGGCAATGTTGATTTGCCAGAGAATAAACTACCAAGATACAGTAGAATGAAATGAGCAAGGGGAGATCAAGGCAGTGTTCCAATCATCTCTCCTGCTCAGCCTCCCTAAATATGTCGTCTGCTTTTGCCAACATAATGGGTTTCAGTGATGCCACTGGTATTATTACAAGTGCATGATGAATGTTCTTTTTCATGCATGCTGATTTCATGCCAAACTGATAAGAATTCGAATGAGCATGAGTGGTATGGTTTAATTTTGTATGAATGGATGTGGAAAGGTATGAGTCATAATGCTGGCTCATATCCGCAACTTAAAACCTTCATAAATTTTCATGCATGTTCGGCTGTATGAATCTTAAGCACGTTTGGTGTTAAACTACAATTTCCTGAAGAGTTAAAATACCAACATTGAAAGCAGCACATATACAGTGCATCTAAAAACATAGAATATTGGGGAAAAGTTCATTTTCTTCTCATATATTCTAAATTCATTATGTGTCAAATTAAATATTTTAAGCTATTTTTTTGTTTGTTTTCCTATGATTATAGATCCCAGCTCATGAAAATACCATTATTCACTCAGTTAAGTTCAGCACATGCATGTGAAAGACTACTGACTTAACAGGTGTCCAGAAGACAATCATTGTCTCCACAAGGAAGGTAACCCACAGAAGGAACTGGATCTAAACATATTCGTGCAAAGGTTGTTAGGAGGGAAAAGGTGTAGAATCAACAGGGATGGCCGCAGCCTTAAGAAGATTGTCAAGCAAAGCTGATTCAAGAACTTGGGAGAGCTTTAGAAGGAGTGGAGTAAGGGTGGAGTAAACCAACGCTGGTGCATCAAGAGCCACCAAGCATAGACATCTCCAGGAAATGGGCTGCAACTGATTCATTCCTGGTGAACTCCTGAACCAGAGTCCTCTTTGTAGATGAAATAATTTTTGCATTGGAGGAAGAGTGGAGAGGCACATAATCCAAGATCCTTAAAGTGCGGTGTGAAGTTTCCACAGTCTGTGATGAATTAAGGTGCCATGTCATCTGCTGATGTTCCACTGTGTTTTATCGATTTGCAGTCAATGCAGCTATCCTCCAGGAGCTTGTGGAGTATTTCAAGCTTCCATCTGCTGACACACTTCATGGTGATGCTGATTTCCTTTTCCAGCAGGACTCATCACCTGCCCACAGTGCCAAAACTACCAATGTCTGGTTTGCCAACTTGCCTGACCTGAACCCCACAGAGAATCTATGGGCTATTGTCAAGAGGCAGATAAACACCTGACTCAATCCTACAAACGTGCTGAAGGCTGCTATCAAAGCAACCTGGTCTTCAATAACGCCTTAGCAGGGCCACAGGTTGATTGCCCTCACGCCATACTGCATTGATGCAATAATTCATGCTAAAATGGCAGTGACCAAGTATTTATGAGTACATAAATAAACGTTATTTTTCAGAATTTCTGTATTGTTAATTCCTGTATTCCTAAGAAATATTCTAATATTACTAGAATTTCTTTTCATGAGTTTCAAACCATAAACATTAAAATCAAAACGGCTTGAAATATCTAATTTACATGTAATAATTCTAGCATATATTCAGAGTTTAAAAAATTTATTAAATTAAGAAAAAAATGTAACTTTTTCACAGTATTTTAATTGTTCAAAATGCACAGTATGTAAAGATGATGTGTCTATTATTTAGGGCAATTCAGGAATCATCATCAAAGGACATACAGTAGAGCTCAGAACAGGGGCAAGAAACATAAAAGCAGGACAATCCTAATTATAAAAATAAAAACACAACAAAACACTGAAACAGAAAACAAGGCAGAATATTCATCTTAAGGGCAAAATATGAGAGGGGAAACAGAAACAGGGTACGATTAACCAGACTAATCGCGGTGAGACCCCGAACAGGTGAGCACATTAGGGTGATCAAGCAAACACATGACATGGGATTAGAGCATAAACAAAAGCACATGGCTGTGTAAAGACAAGCACGGAGAGGGGATTTGTGACAACGATACTGTTAGGGTTTTCTGACATTTCTCTGAGACTGTGAAATCCCCCAGGCTTTTCTCTCTCTCTCTCGCTCACTTTGATCCCAAAATTTTACCCTCTTCCTCCTCATTTCCTACATGGAAAATCTTCCTGTGGCTCGCCTGAACACTTTTGTTTCTTCGGGAAATGGCTTTGATGCAACAGACTTGTGAAATGGATTAGTGTACAGTATATACACACACCTCTTTTTCTCTGAATAAACTAGAGAACTTTCAAACATTTTGTGTGTGCATGATTGCGTCACTTCTGAGATCAGCAAGCTTGATGAAGCAAAGCGGACACATCTAGTCATTTTAAGCTTTCAAGCATTAAATAAATGACACCCTCACTTATTTCCCTATGTGTTTTTATTTTTCTCAAGGCATGCAAAAAGTAGAAATTGCAAATTTACTTGGCCTGCACAGAGTCCTGACCTTAACCCGATAGAAAAACTTTGGCATGAATTAGATTGGAGACTGCGAGCCAGGCCTTCTCGTCCAACATCAGAGTCTGACCTTACAAATGTGCTTCTGGAAGAATGGTCAAAAATTCCCATAAACACACTCAGAAGGCTCAGAGGGCTAAGGCACTGGGTTACTAATCGGAAGATCGGCGGTTCGATCCCCAGCTCCAGGTTGCCACTGTTGGGCCCTTGAGCAAGGCCCTTAACCCTATCTGCTCCAGGGGCGCTGTAGCATGGCGGACCCTGCACTTTGACCCCAGTTACACTGGGATATGTGAAGAAGGAATTTCACTGTGCTGTAATGTATATGTGACAAATAAAGGCTTAACTTAACTAAATCTTGTGCAAAGCCTTCCCAGTAGAGTTGAAGCTGTTATACTGTAGCTACAGTACAAAGTGGGCGGGGCCAACATCATATTAAACCCTATGGATGTGAAGGCAGACGAGCGAATACTTTTGGCAATAAAATGTAGCTGGTGATGCATGATGTCCAATTTAGTGGAAACATGGTGAACCAGAATTAACTCCTTATATGAAATAAAACACAATAATATTATTCCTTAGAAGTTTTTGTCATGATATTTTTTAACCTGCAAGGGTCTTTTAGAATAGAAGAAATGGCTAGAAAGCTCGGCCATGCTAAACGTTCTGTCTGTCTGTCTTTCCACCATATTGGTTGAAATGAATCTTAGTTGCAGTTACACCTGCTGGCCACTAGGTAGAAACATATGAAGAGATGCACCAGTGTCCACTGCATTGCATGATACTGTATACAGTGCAACCTGAACATTTACAAAAAAAAAAAAAAAAAATGGCTAATGAATAGTCAGGCCACTATAGTGACCATCATGCATGAAAGGGTTAATTGTTAATTAATACATGCTGGGAAAAATTGTGAATAAACTCTTTTGACCGTTTAAAAGATTTATGAGACCCCAACTGTTTCATGTACACTTCTCTAGTTACAGATGTTTTTTTTTTTTCCTTCTGCAGTACAGAGCTAATTAAACCTTCTCCTACTCCAAGAAGCGTTTCGTGTCTGCTTAGCAACTGCTGAGCTCTGACACGTTTGATACAGTTCAGAGAGTTTAAACCTTGGGCACATTTATGTGGCCTTAACTCATCAATAACTCACAAATACACACACACACACACAATGCAGAGTGTAGAAAAACACACTCATGGAAAGCATTCTTATTAACCACAGAAGCTCACCTATGATCAAGCCGTTTGTTTGTTATTTTGATCATGATAATTACCTGGGCTTAGGATTAAGTCCTTCCCTAATTAGATAATTATCCATTTCATATTAATTGCTGAAATTTATCGGGGTGCCTTAAACAGGCTTGTAATGCAACATATAACTGATTTGGGTTGTTTAAAATAATAAAAATGCATTGTTTTTGTTGTGATTGGCACCGTGCAGAGAATGAATGATTGAATGAAAGTAGAAATAACAGCTGGTAGACAACGTTTCCAGGGAAACAATACATAATGGACAAAAGTTCTTCATCAGCAGTCTGAGCAAAGCACTTCTGAAGATGGAGGTGGATACACACCAAAAAAAGAAAAAAACAAATTCAATATTGCAATAGTTTCACCTATAATCAATAATTCAGACTAAACCAATAACGAAAGGAAAGACTGAGGACACTGAGCTTTTCTCGACTGTAGAAGGTGTTCGGATGTACGCAATATTAATTTTAAATATAAAAATTCAATAAAGATTTTGCCGTTTACACTGAGATATTCCAAAGTTGTTGTTTTTTTGCATTTAACTTTCTTACTCTTTTATACTCTTTACTCTTTTGGCTTATAAGAAAGATATTGCAAAGTTTTTTGCTCACTGCCATATCCTGATTATAAGAAATAAGATAAGAGAATAAAATGCAACATGGTCTGTTTATGTTCTGGCAACAGAGATCAGACATTACATGAGGGGAGATCGAGTTGGGGTATCCCACAGTCACCATGGATACTCCTCTCCCATGGTAACGGCCTTGCAAAACTGACCAGCAGAGTCGTGTCTGCTACTAAACAATCAATCTTTCAAACATGCCATCCAACACACACATACTGTACAGTCTAAATCATATATGTTTCCCATTTCATAATGATGTCAATTATTCTTTAAGCAAAGCTTTACTAGGTTTTAACAAAATTCAGCGGTGCAATGGCATACATATTGTACACCATGCCTTATCAAATTTTCAAACTTTTTTTTTTTTTTTTGCAAGTAATTTCTCTCAGCATGTGAAGCATTTTTGGGATACAAGTGAACGAACCGAGCCGAAATGAACGCCCTCTTGCACCTGCCTTGTGTGTTCACATCAAGTTGCATTCATGTCAGCGGAAAGCCAAGTGAAGCAAGTTTACATATTTTTTGTGAGTTTTGAGCAAGTACTGTAAGAAGAAGAAAACGCAGCCACTTTAAGTTTTGTTTTTCAGAGGAATCAGAAATTGTTTAAGTAAGGTTTAATGTCTACAGAATTTATATCATACACTCACCTAAAGGATTATTAGGAACACCATACTGATACGGTGTTTGACCCCCTTTCGCCTTCAGAACTGCCTTAATTCTACATGGCATTGATTCAACAAGGTGCTGAAAGCATTCTTTAGAAATGTTGGCCCATATTGATAGGATAGCATCTTGCAGTT
>JAQMYL010000008.1:5072063-5082151 GCA_030014365.1 Clarias pachynema | reverse complement strand
AAAGTGACAATTTCTTTACCCGCCCCAACCCGACCCGCGGGTTACCCGCGGGGTCCGCGGGTTAAAAGACGACCCGCTCATCACTAATGTGGTGCTATTTCAGTGTTGTGCAAACAACATACTGCAGTAAAGCGCTGTAGATTCTTCGTATATGTGATACTGCAGTGTAGTTATGTAATCCTGAACATTTCCATTATGCCCAAATTGAGATTTCTGAACTTTGTCGACTTAAAACATGAAAAAAAAAAACAATGAATTGACGTTAAGCGGCATAAAAATGACAAGGTTGATATTGTGTTGTTTTGAGGTTGTGTTTGCAATGTTGTTTTGCGGCCAATTATTCAACGTGATCTCAATCTTTCATACTAATTCCAATTTTTAACAACAACGATGTCCTGACGCTGTGTTTTGAGTGAAAGACATTGCAACCTAATTATCCTGCAGAAATAAAAATTTATTAATCATTAAACCTGTTTTCCTTCATGTTTCAACATACTGTGTTCTAATCCAACTATACAATAACAAGTCCTCATGTTGTTTTGGACTTAAAGTATGACTCACTGCATGTGTTAATTATTTGATATAGTCTAGTCTGTGCTTTGTTTCCAGTGAGACAAGTTGCAGCCAGCATGTTTTGCTTTTTAATGAGTTTTTGCTGTGCTTTGTCCTCTCGTTTCCTAACGCTCCAAACAATCCTACACGTAATCAGCTGTAGAACTCGAACTACTTAAATGCTTCTCAATATGTTTATATGTATATACACTACCAGACAGACCTTCTAATTCTGTGGTCTTTCCTGATTTTTGCTTGTTTTTGTTTCTTTCTACAGAAACAAGAAATGCTGAAGGCGTCCAAAATATGCAGTAATCTCCTTTGAACAGTTGATATTGAGATGTATATCTGTAAAGACTTCATAACGGCTCTAATCTGAGGCTCTGTTTGTTAACTGGTGATTTCTGAGGCTGGTGACTCTAAATGAACTTCTCCTCTGCAGCAGAGGTACGTTTTGCTCTTGCTTTCCTGGGAAGGTCTTTATGATGGTGCTTGATGGGTTTTGCAAATGCACTTGACAATACTGTTCTACAAGAACTGTTCCAGAACAGCTGACCTTCGCGTCTTAAAAATATCAACCAACTGTTTTTGTTGTTGATGTTATTTAATGACCTAATGCCATATGTGTTATTTCATAGTTTTGAATATATCCAGTATTTTTCTAGAATGAAGAAAATGAATCCAAACTTTTGACTGGTACTGTACTGTAGATACAAGCCTACAAGCTCTATTTCAGTCTGCTCTCTTTTCAGATTTTATTTCTTTTTTTCAAAGAAATGTATTCGTCTGAAAGCTACCACTTAGAAAGGGCTAGACTATAGACAAATTGAGGGGTTGAGGAAAAAAAAAAAGAAAAAGAAAAAGAGAAATTATGGCCAATCCCCAGTTTCATACTGAAGCATCTGCCATTACTCGCTCACTAACTTTCCTGCGAATGCATATGTTTGACTACAGTTTTGTTTTTTTATTTATTTGTGGAATGGATCTCCATTACTGATACAAGTGGAAATTTTCATAAGCATCAAGCTTTTTCGGTTTGTGGTTGTGAATTCACAATCAAAGTAATATATCTCCACAGTGTGTGAGTGGAAGCTTAAGCAACAATACTCCCAGAAGGCTTTAATGCTTCTGAATTATAAATGACAGGAGTGAATAGAATGAAAATCATAAGGAGTGAGATCCAGGGACAACAATATCTAGCAGAGTGTGGTGCTGATTGTGTGTGCGCGTGTGTGTTTTCATGGAGCTAAATGGCCATTGTAGGACTAGGCGATATTGCAAAAAAAATATATATAAAAATTACAATTTTTACATTTTTTCAAATTAACAAAAAATTCTCAACTACAATTTGTTTTTGTTCATAATGCAACTGGAAAATCATGCAATTAATATCCAGAGTTTTTTATTGATAATAATAATAATAATAATAATAATAATAATAATAATAAATTATTAATTATTATTATTATTATTATTATTATATTAGAATGGATCTGGGGAAAAGTATAAAATTAGTAGCAGCACCATCTAGAGCAAATAGTCCAAGCAGTGGCGTTTCTAAATAAAGTAATTTTAATTAAATGTTGAAAAATGTTGCAATATCTATACAACTTACAAAAGTTTTTTTTTTTTCTGAACTGTACATTGGTCAGAACTCGCTCTTTCATTTATAGCTTTATGTTTCATACATTGGAGGACCAGAAACCAGTCTCATAAATTTTTCTGTCTGTCTGTATGTCTGTATGTCTGTCCAGCCAGATTGTGTCACAGCATCACACAAAACTGTCTGAACAGAATTTAATGAAACTTTTGCAGTACTTACAGTAGATATCTGCCTGATGTTTAACCTGCACCAAAAGTGAAATCAAAATGTTCTGTAAAAGCGATGTTAAGAACTGTTATGTGTCAGAATTAATAATCAACTTTAAAATAAGCTACTAATAAATAAGCTCCTTGCTCAATATAAACAAACACCTGCAGCAATAGATATTAATTAGAAAAGCTAAACTGAATATTTTTACTGGGATTAGTTCTTATTTTAAGAAAAAAACTTTATCTTTATCCGATCTAATTTTGCGATTTTCCATCTGTGATGAACAGAGGGGAGTGTACAGTATTTAGCTGATAACAACAGAAGTACCTTAGAAAATAAAACATTTTGTATTAATATGTTAGACAGAGAGTTCTGCTGTACCTGAAGACAGACAGACAGACAGACAGACAGACAGACGTGGGCTTCAACCTGAAATATCACTGATTACATTAAAGCTGATTAGATTATTTTTAACTTTAACCTTTTAACGATATCTACAAACTCTTTACACATCAACGACACATACTTAAACTAATTTTACTTAAACTTGTTCATCTACCTATTCCAACCAGCACCAATTCCATATCTCTGAACTGATATTTCTACTTTTTCATTGCTATCAGCTCAGTCCTCAACAAAGTGTCTTTTTTTTTTTAGATCCACTGTATATATTCACAAGATTACAAGTTCAGATTTTTCTCTCTGTCTTTCTTAAAGGAGTCTATAAGAGAATAAGTCTGCCTCGGTGTCTCCTGTGGCTCACTTCCCTCTTTTAGAATTTGATTTTCACACACACACCAGTCCAGCACAGTTGACAGTTTCACCGTGTATGTGTGTGCAGGAAGCGTCGGGTGGGGGGGGGGGGGGGGATCCCAGATCCTCTCCTGCTGCTGAAGGAGACTAAAGTAATCACCCTCTGTCTCTCAGTCTCTCAGCTCACTATGTTTTAAAAGTCATTTCTACCGACAGGGGCATAGTGACAAAAAAGGGAAAAAAAGAAATGTACAACAATTCAATAGACTGCATGACATTTTTGGGTAATATACTTTCACTCCTGTTAATCCCCATGCACATACATGACCATCACCTTTTTCCACTCTAATCCATCTTCCACGCAATCTCCTCGACTCTCATAAGACCTGAAGAAACACACAACCTGTCATCGAAGGGTAGTCGCAGCTCCTATATTACACAGGCACTGAGGGTGGAAATCTACGAATAGGTAAACAGCACAATTCAAACAAAGCTAAAAATGTTTAGATTAGATTTTTTTCCCCATGGTAACTTCTCTGACAATCGTCACTAATGGATCCGAGAGCTGCTTTTGATTCTAATACTACACAAGCTACACACCGCCCTGACAAACACACACTACGAAAGGAACTGTGAGGGACGATAGCAATACACACATACACACACACACACACACACACACACACACACACACAGAGAGTTGGCCTAATTGAACAGAAACACAAATACTAGAATTTTTTTTTTTTTTTAGCAAAACAGACCTTAGTTATTGTGATCCCTTCCAATATATACAGCTGTGTGCCAAAATTGGGGCGCCCCTGGCCAAATGACATGTTTTAACCATTTCTGAATTTGAAAGAAGCAAACAACTTCCACTTCCACAGCATAAAAAAAAAACATTGTTTGTTTTGTTCAAAACATTAAGAACAAATGTTAAATATCAAATGTTAAAATCGTATATATTCTATTTGATTAAATTGTAGCATGTGCGAAAGTTCAGATAATCACGTCTCAGTACTTAATGAACTCATTTTAAGAACCTAATCGACTTATTTAGACTCATTTGGCAAGTGAAGAATTGTCATTAGGAATAACGATTCCAGAGCGTAATAAATTCTTGCACGCTTCACACCTTGTGCTAAGACTTAACAACCATGCAGCTGACTGAGGATCTGACAACAAATCTAACTGACGCCTGCTAGGTAGAGGAAAGAGATAAAAGGTGTGCGATTTCTACTGTCTGAAATGTTAAGAAGATTTGCCCAATTGTAGATGGATGGATGGATAGATATAAGCTGAGGCTTTCACCGTATGTCCTCCCTCAGACTGTCTGGTCCCTGGGGACGAATTCTTGATCCATGAAAAAGATGATGAGCATGCACTCTGTCGAGCTGCGGACCTGCCCTGTCTTTTCTCGGTCGTGGAGATGATGGCCTCTTCCATCATGAAGACTGTTGCTTTGTCTCATACACCCAAGTTTAGCCGCATGTTTAAATCACATTGTTCAAATCTGGACTGTTCCGTGTGAAACACCGTCAATCGCAGCAATGTTGTGGATTGTACCCCAACAATCATCGTGCACAAGTTTTGACATTTTTGGTAGATTGAGCTCATTGAAGATCTTCCTGATCTCTCGCCGTGTTCTACTGATGTTCTTCCGCTCTTGAAGCCTGCGTCCCACTCAAAACACCTCGAACGATTCATTGCAGCATCGCCGTAAACTTTCAGAATCATATTAAACATATGCGTGGCAGATTTGCCCAGTTTCACACCGAAGTTCTCGTCGTTCTAACTTGCTGTCCATGATGAAATAGAAGACATGGTAACGCACGTGCTCAGTATAGCACCAGTTGCACAGCTCCTGATGGATGCAGAATGATGTCTTTTGGCACACTGACTTATGAGGGTCGGTGCTCCCTGTGACTGTGCGTGCTGCCTTTGTTGCCATCTGTTGGCGTGTTACGAAACTACTGTAGACTTGAAACCTTTTCATACCACCTCATTAATTGATGGATGGATGGCTGGATAGCATTTTTTTTTTTTTTTTACAGAAAAATCTATCATTTCACCGCAGCAAGTATTTCTGGTATTCTCCCACTGGGATCTGCTTAGTGTGTAGAGACAGAAAAGAGTCTACTGTATCAGCACTGAAGTGTGTTCATGTGTGCAAGCAAAAATCAAAGGTGGGGTGAAGAAGGAACAGGAAAGGCAACAGCAGGCAGAGTTTAAAAGCCGGTCCACAGAGAGCCGTCGTAGCGGAAAAAGAGACACTAGCAGGAGGAAAAATAAAGATCTGAGAAAGGTCATCGACTCGTGCTACAGTGCAGTACGGAATCTGAAATGCCATGCGGGCTGACATATTCTGATAATGCAAAGAACATCCAAATGCCACGACATACCTACTACATTATACTAAGAGTAAAAAAGAGAAAAGTACTGTAGAATCTAAGAGTAGGAAGTTTGGCCAAGGAATAAAAACACATGGATAATTCTTTGATATTAAAATACATTGTTTTGCAGTCAAAAACAGTGAAAACGGTGCTTTTATTTCTAATTTAAGAGCAAGTTTTATTGGAAATGTTTGTTTTAATCATATTAATAGATTAACTGAAAATGTCAGCTCACTCAACAACTTCTCTAGACTTATTCAGTTCTACCTGCCAATTATGCTTATTATTTCTATAACTAATTATTATTATTATTATTATTATTATAGTAGATAATAGTGATCTTCAGTGTAATCATGCCGTGGCTATACATCGCTGGCCGTAAACACTCCTCCCGCTCCTCCTGCCGTGCCGTCACTGCAGGAACATTTTCTTCTCACATATGCGGACAATCATAGACATGGCCCCATTTTCCTGAAAAGAATTCAGCAAAACTAGAATCGCAGAGGGAAAAATAAACAACATATTGATTTTCATTACACGCGGTGCAAGTGGTAAAACCACCGGCAAAAACCCGAAACGATGCTTTGAGGGGAAACTCAAATTTCACGGCAGGCAGCAGTTTGTTCGTTTATTATCTAGAAATTCGGAGTAAAAAGCTCCGAGAATGTTGTGTTTTGTATTAAAGACCAATGAAATGCCTCTGAGACAGAAAATGTCACAGCTAATATGAGTTGATGCTTTTACCCTAAAAGCGCACTGGTTATGACCTCGGATGAGGACTGGAGGGTCTCCCAGTGCCTGGTCTCCCAGGCACTTTAGGCACTAAACACAACAAGGAACAGTCATCAGAATTTCACGCCTGGGCGTTTTTATGTTTGTTTGTTTTTTCATTCATTCATAGATGGCCATGAATTTAAGATAAAGATAGAAAAGAAACATTCTTCCTGTATTTTTATTCAATTCTGTAACTATGACGCGTTCCTGAAATCTCTCCACCTGCCGCACTATGCCAAGATGCGATATGTTTGTTAGAAAGATTATTTTTATCATATTAGCATGAAGGTGATCTGTTTAGAATCAGGGCCGTGCACTCACTCACTTTATCCTGTGTACAGGGTCACTGGAGTCTATCCTGGACCCTATCCCACACTCGGCAATCTGGACAATTTGGGAACGCCAGTTAGCCCAACCTGCATGTCTTTGGTCTGTGGGAGGAAACCAGAGTACCCGGAGGAAACCCACCAAGCACTGGGTGAACATGAACACTCCATGCACACAAGGTGAGAATCGAACCTGGACCCTGGAGGTGCAAGGCGACAGTGCTAACCACTAAGCCATCGTGCCGACTCAGAACCAGGACATTAAGGGGTTTTATTTTCTCGAGACACAGCACTCAGATTTGTACCTGAAACTTTGGCCATTCTGTCTAGATCACAAACACGATGTGCCACGTTAGGGACTTTGTTAGAAGAGAATAATTATATTGTGAAAGAGATTAGGTCTCAACACAGGAATTCAGCTCATTTGCCTAAATTACATTATCAGGCCGACTTGATTCCAGGGGGAAAAGGTGAGGGGGGGGGGGGGTGTGTTTGTGTGCAAAAAAAGCCTTTACTCACCGGTTGTCTAGGTATTTAATTTATTATTTGTCTTTCCCTGTAATCCTGAGTCTGAATTTTATTGCTTGTTGCATTCACCACACCTCGATAAACTTACCAGTCGGTTTTGGAACTGGAAGATCTGGATAATCACACACACATGCGCACGATGTCTGACGATCTCTGTTCATTATCAGCAGAGAGGACATATTGAAGCTTTTTGGGCAAATGCCCTATGTCATGTGTCCAAAAAGACCCGGTCATTACCATGTAAGTCAGAGAGAGAGAGAGTGTCCCAGAGACAAACAGACGATAGGAAAAGGTTTCCAGCAGAAACAAGCTGTTTGTATGTATATTGATCTTAACATGGACTATAGGAAATGTTACAACATAAGGAATTAAAAAGCACAATAAGGGGGTTGTTTTATGGGCATAAAGGCATGGAAAAGTCCACATCATATTATAAAACCTTACATCCATGTTCAAAGTTCTTGTCTCTATTTCTGACTGAATTCAACCAAATTAGATCATACCATCACTCATCGTCTATACCACTTTATCCTGTATACAGCGTCACAGGGTGCCTGGAGCCTATCCCAGGAGACTAAGGGCGCAAGACGGGCTTGGACAGGGTGCCAATCCATCACACACACACTCACAACCTCCTTTACACACTATGAGCAATTAGCCTAATCTGCATGTCTTTGGACTGTAGGAGGAAACGCACCAAGAACGTGCAAACTCCATGCACACAGACCCAAGGCTGGAATCGAACCCGGACCCTGGAGGTGCAAGCTCACAGTGCTAGATAATAAGAATTTTCAGTGGAAAGAGATTGCAATAACAACAACAAACAAATTTAACAGTCAATTCGTGCATGATGGGTAGATTCACTTTACATTACATAAACATTCATTATGTTTTGAGCAAACAAAGATTTGGTGTGTCCAAACACCTATTATTAATCATCCATAATTTTGAAGACTTAAGTACAACCTGTCGAAGAAAATGAAGTGAAAATGAATGGAGCATCTGTACATGGCTTCAGGCGTGCCTTGAAGTTAAGAAACAGCTTGTCAGATCATGCATATGCACAGCTCTAGGCGCTATATTTTCTCAGTCCAGCTCAACGTTCTGATGTTTTTATTTAAAGGCAAGAAAGAGCGCTTGCCGTATCATCGAGAAATGAAGCTTGAATCCCAACAATGTGGCAGCCAACTTGGGAGCCAAGAGGACAAAACTGGCTGTGCTGTCTGGGTGTGAGGGATAGCATACTCTCTCTCTCTACCTCTCTCTCTACCTCTCTCATGTCAACCAAAACATTGCTAAAACAAAAGAGATGGCTGTTGCCTTCAGGAGGACACAGAGCAACCATTCTCCATTGAACATCAACGGCTCCTCTGTGGATATCATCAACAGCACCAAATTCCTGGGTGTCCACCTGGACAAGAACTTCACTTGGTCCCTCAATACCAGCTCCTTGCACAAGAAAGCCCAATAATGTCTTTTCTCCCTGAGAAGGCTGAGGCAGGCCCAGCTTCCACCACCGATCCTTACCACCTTCTATAGAGGGACTATCGAGAGCATCCTGAGCAGCTGCATCACTGTGTCTGGTTTGGAAATTGTGCCATATCGGATAGTACCCTAGAGCGGATAGTGAGGACAGCCGAGAAGATCGGGGTCTCTCTTCCCTCTATCGAAGACATCTACGCCACACTGATCGGACACACCCCTCACACACTCTTCACCCTCCTGCCATTTGGAAAAAGGTCCCGAAGATTTCGGGCACCCACATCCAGACTATGCAACAGCTTCTTGGTCCTGGAGGAATGTTTCCTTTCACTGTGTACTAAACTGTATATGGTTGAAATGACAATTAAAGCCTTCTTGACTTGACTGAATCTGAATTTGCTACATGACACAACATGATTAGCAGAGCTATCAAAGGAAGTATAGGTGAAGCCTGGCTTCCATCAGTCATGTCACGGGAAAGAGACGGCTTTTTAATGGGAACTTGAAGGTCCAAATTAGGAGGGGGGGGGGTTGGGGGGGACTATAAAAATATGTTGCTACAGGGTTATAGTTTTAATCAAGGCTGCAGTGATTTACAATGATTGCGCTTTTTCAAATAGTAGTTCAGACATAAAAAAAATAAATAAATAAAAAAAATCACTTCTTGAGCACAGTTAACCTTCAAATACATCAACAAAGCAGCCTGACTTGTGAAAATAACAAATCGCATTAAGGAAGATGGTTTTTTGACTGACAGAACTTATTTGGCTTAATGGAGACGGCGCGCTGAGGAAGGAAAGACGTTCAGGGTGAAACAAGGCATTCGCTTTGATTTCGATGCAATTTGACACACTGATGTTGGTTGTTAGAGTGCTCATCAAGACTCAGTCATTAAATAAAAATCCCAGCACACACAGCCTTACACGCATGTTCACTCTTACTTTTGTCACCACAAAGTGAGCTGCTGTATGAATACTTAAACGGCCCGAACATGGTGTCGGTGCTAAAAAGTGTCTTAGGTGAAAAAGTTATTTTAATTTTAAGATAGGATATACCATTTTATTTCTAATAATAATAATACTTAATGCTTCTTATCTCCTGATCCTGATTTTTTTTTTTATATATACATACACATTTATATTTTTATCAGATAAAAAGAAACACATTTGCTAAATACAGTTTCATCCCCTTTTATGTTTTAGTGTCCGGAACTTTTTTGAATTCAAATCTTTCAACGATCATAACTGTCATTCAGATGAAACTTGCCCAATTTAGATTTCACATGAAAACACACAATACACTGAAAAATTTATTATTCTAAACTGCAAAATTGTTAACATATTGCAACATGAATACACATTTTTAGACTAGCTGCTCTTATTCATTGCTGCTCCACTGTTCACATTATTCATATGTATATATGTATGTGTATTTGTTTATGTACATGTATATGTGTGTGTGTGTGTGTAT
>JAQMYL010000008.1:5033597-5053586 GCA_030014365.1 Clarias pachynema | reverse complement strand
AGAGAAGCTGCGGGAGAAAAGACGCAAAAGCCTACAAGTGGAAGCAGCAAAATGTGCGAAAATCACAGAAATGTTTGGGTTAATCATGGTGTCAGAGCCGTTTTTTGGTCCCAGTCCAGCCCTGGGTGTAGCCATGTTCCTCATCACCTCCTCATATCCACAACGCTTATTTCTCATGAGGAAAAGCACAACCCGTGCTATCGATGCAGCATACGCCCACGCAGGTAGAAAGAAAGAAAAAAAATTATAAAATTAGCAGAAAAAAAAAACTTGCAGAAATGCAGAAATGTCACCCTGCACTTGAAGTTTTTTTTTTCCCCTTACAATCGTTCCCGACTCATAAAATTACTTTATTCCATCTGACAGCTGCCCTATTCTCCTTCGCCCACTTCTTGTCCATTTCTCTTCACCTGACCGCTTTCATTACACACCTCTTTCTGTTATTATCACATTCGCTTCGGCCTCTGTGACCTGAGCTCAGGCAAAGACAACTCTATGGAGGAGAAGAAGAAGAAGAAGAAGAAGTGTCTCTGGGTTTGTGTCTCGTTCCGTCCTAAGTGTTCAAGAAATAGCTACCCGACACACGGCGCATGGTGTTTGGTATGCTTTCAGTGACAATCTAATACACAGGTAGCCTTTGTGTGTTCATATCACACTCTAACACGCAGCAGACAATATCCAGAAGACCGGAAAACAAGCCTAGGTTATATTCCTAGGGACATTACAGTGGACACACGAAGCATACAGACACGGTATCTGCCCTTGACGGGGATAAGTGCATGATTCCGGCCTGGCCTAGTAAGGAATGTGAAATGCATCTCTGAGCATCTCTGTCAGATATTAGGCCAGTTCCCTGAGGCATGTGTAGCCTCTGATTATAGCAGTATAACAGCAAAAGCATGCAGATAAAAGTGAGGACAGCGTGACATTGAATGTATACTGATACTGGTGAATAGATGAACATCTAGATCTACAGACATGGTGCGATTGTTTAGTTATTTAGCTAAACAGACTTTACTCGTCTTCTAGGAACAAGTTATAATAGCAGGTTTTTCAGGAACGAGCATCATCATGATTATGGATTCACCCAATGAGTCAGGTTATTACCGCTGACTACAAAAAACAAGATTAAGGGTTAGGGTTGCCGTGGAGTCACAGTTCCATGATTCGGCTAGTCGCGGTGTAAACAACTGAACGATTCCCGCACTGTTACCGCTTTTTCAAAATCCAGACTAAAATGCATTTTTCCGTTCTTTTTTTTTCCCCCTCTCGCTTTGCTGCTTTTTCTCCCAACCGTCCTATCTTTTCATCTCACAAACACAACATAATAAATACTGACAATGTAAAAGACATTATGGAAATGTCTCTCCTAAAAATAAAAGACTCCTGTCCAAATCCATCTCATCAGTAATTTATTTATTTATTTATTTTTTGTCAGATATGCAGGATTTTATGCCGTGCGTTACCCATGTAGAAAATGATTAGTAGAAATGTCCTCATGTTATGTACTGTATACAGTGACACGTTCTTAAAGATTCTATTATATATTGAGGAGAAAAAGAGCTTTTTAGCTTTTTCTTTTGTATAAAACATTCGAGGAATCACACACATGCTTTTTTAAAGGATTACAGAACATGTGATTTTGAAGGTAACTTCATTGCTAGGATATTACATGATCATGTGATCTACTTACATGTACCATAAAGCACAACTTGCAAGGCCATGAGTCGCAGGTTAAATATCATATTAAAAACAAATAAAAGCATATAATCATTCATATGGTGATATTTTTCTTCTTGTACTAGAATCCTTTAGAAAGCTTTAACACTTTCCTCATCCGCCATATTAAATTACGAAGTGGCGTTCAAGTCAAACCGGGACTTGTGATGGAATTTTTCATGAATGAAAGTGTAGTATATGGAACTCTAAATTGACGTTTAGAGAAAACTTCAAAGCACGGTGATGAGACTCTTAGCCTATACATCTATGTACAGGACTGTGACAAGCACTGCATTTGTTAACGTGAACATTCAGCATGCCTGAGCCTTGATAACTTGTCGGCAACTTGCGGAAAAAAGCATCTGTCTGTGTGAACTGTGCACACGAACATTCACCAACACCACTTGCACATTACAGGAACTCGGCTGGGAGTTATCGCCACATCCCCATACAGTCCTGACCTCACTCCTAGCCATTTTCACAAATGGAGCATTGAAGGAGTTCCTGGGAGGCCAGCGTTTCAGACATGAAGCAGGCAGTCCGATCATGGCCCTGGCGTACTGAGAAAACTTTCTACCTTGATGGTATCCAAGCACTAGTGAAACACTGGGATTGGTGTTTTAGGTGCATTAGTGTAGCAGGAGATTATATAGAGAAATAACAGCAGTTTTTGTCCTCATAACTGCACAATCAAAAGTCACAAAACACCCCTTAGAATTTCCAACCATAATTACCTACTCGTTTACCTGTTCAATGTTTTTTATATTACGAAACCAGTGCAATAGTAAGGACAATACTAGACCAGTCTAGAGGAAAAAGAGAAGCGAACGAATGTGTACAGCTGCTATAACATAAGTGATACCAGGAACTAACATGTCTTGAGCAGTTAACTATCTAACATTGATTAGTTTTGTTATATATTGTTTAAAATATGTTATTCACTATAATACATTTTTTTTAAATTTATTATACACTTCTAGACATGGAGTTTTTGACAAATATTCAGCTTTAGCATTGTAACAGTAACATTATTATTGACACTTGATTATTTTCCCACAAAACTGTAAATAGATATACAGCAGAACCTCGGCTTACAAATGCCCAAACTTATGAATTTTCACCTTAAGAATTGAAATTTTGCAAGAAATTTACCTCAGCATACAAAGCATTTTCAGCATATGAGCGAACAAACCAAACGCAAAAATGTTAGCAAGGATGGTAGAAAATGGAGTTTGATTTTTAAAGCAGCTGGTGCCAAGAGGAATCATAAATTACGGTTAAATGAGGTGTAATATTCTTTGGGTGGTTGGAACGGATTAGCTGCATTTATTTATCTGCAGTATTTCCAATGGGAAAATGTGTTTAGAAATACAAATTTTTGCCTTAAGAACTGAATCCAGAACGGATTAAATTCATATGCTGAGGTACCGCTGTGTTTAACAAATATATATATATATATATATATATATATTATATTTACCTAAATATTAATTAAAATACTTATTTACATTTCTGTAAAGTTAATAAAATTTTGTAGTACGTTTGCTCAGCTTAATAAAAAATAAAATAATAATATTTAATGAGAGCCGTTATTTTCCGTTGACACTAAAGCTGTGCGCGCATCTTCTCACTATCACCTGAGGTGCACTTTTGGAGGGAAAATTTATACCTCATGTCGAAAAATGCTAATAAACTGCTTTGGCACTATAATTCCTAAAAAATAAAAAAAAACACACACAGCTAAGGGCAATTATCTAAAATAACTCTTTATATTTTATATGTACTTGTTGGAAAATGACGGAAATATTTTTAAATACAGGCTGCAATTTCCAAAGGTTTTTTTAATCTGTCCGGGTTGCCAGATATGTGTGAAAAAAATGTGAGAAAATGTGCAAGTAGTGCATGCTGGGAAAACACTCAGTGTGTTGAAGTGTAATGTAGGACTACAGTATGCAAGCATATAAAACTTTAACAGCAAGGGAAACTATATACCCAAGCATGCAGTTTCACGTTACCTGATTTCTGGCAACCCCAATAATTGCCCTTGTATGGGAAAATAATTAACTGTGAATGATGAAGTTGCAATTTATTCTAGATCTAAACATGACACATGAATTTCCTATGCAAAGCAAATAAAGTATACAAGAAATGAGTCGTTTGGCATTTATATAATACCCATTTAAGCATTCACAAGATAAAATTTTCACAATAAGCCTGACAGAAATCTTGCCAAACTACCAGACAACTGGCAAATATGCTCAAATATTTCTTTAAATGAGAAATATTTTGCACCAAAAAAGGAATCCAGTGATGTGAAGTGCCATTACTTTATATACTTTGAAGGATAGACTACTAAACCTGTCTTATAAGGTATTTTGGTGGTAACTGATACGCACTTTTATGTTCATTGAGCTTTTTATTGGCTTGTCAAGACAAAGGACAAATAGGGTGAAGTGCTATATAAACCCCAGTGACAGCAAAAAGAAATAGGTAGTGTAAAACACACTACAATATAAAATTAGAATAAAGGGACATAACCAAGGGGGATTAAGGAGAAACATGAACAGACCGATGTTCTCTCTATCTATTATTGACTTTACTTAAAGGAAAATTAATTCATCTTTTATACTGCTTTATATTGTGTACAGGGTCAAGGGGGGCCCTGGAGCCTATCTCAGGGGACTTTGGGTACAATCCATCACTGGGCTCACACTCACTCATACACTATGTGCAATTTGGGAACACCAATTAGCCTAATATGCATGTTTTTGGACTGTGGGAGGAAACCCACCAAGCACAGGGAGAACATGCACACAGACCAGTGGTGGGAATCGAACCCAGACCCTGCTTGGTGGGTTTCCTCCAGGTACTCCGGTTTCCTCCCTCAGTCCAAAGAAATGCCAACTCCATGCACACAGACCCAAGGTGGGAATCGAACCCAGACCTTGAAGGTGCAGGGCAACAGTGCTAACCACTGCACTACCATGCTGCCTAAAGGTAGATTCCACTTTGTTCGTATCTATGATGTGTTTAGTGATACCAGTGCCACTCTGACATTAGCACATTGTGATTGATATTAAACTGGAGAAACCTTCTGAAAGGCTGTTAGGCTCTTAAAAAAATAAATAAATAAATTTCACCATTTTCTCACTTGCAACTTTCCAGCAGCGTTCATCAGCATAACAAATGTGAAATCTAACACAAAAAGAGTGGAGACAGTAGACACCTAGAGACATTTGTTCGGCTTGTGAACGAACTGCATCTACAGTATGTTGAAAGTGGAATTCGCATGAAAGTTGAACCGGTTCTGTCTGAGCAGAGTGCAGACCAAAGCACTGCTGCATCACTGCTATCCTTAGATTGGGATAAAACAAAGAGTAATTCCCACTTAATCAAAAAATCAAACAGTACTGCAGGAAAATAATTAACTGGAAGAGAGAAGAATAATATGGCTAATAAAATTAACCATGTTTAACTTATTAAAAAAAAATTTTTTAAGCCAATTCAGGATTTCACTACAAAATAAATCTTGGACACCATTTTAATTATAAGGACTAATCATTCAGGATAGATTTCTCTTTTGGAAGTGGAGACCCAGAGGTCGACAGTCTGTCAGACATTTCAAATCAACCAATTTTTTTATTATCGCTGCGGGAATGTGTAATGTTAAGTTGCACTTAGTAAGAATACTAATTTCACTCCCCTGACTCTTAAGATGTCGTTTAAAAATGCACTTACTTATACTACTAGGACAGTTTAAAGCTATTAAGCCCTTCGGCCCGGGTCGTTAATCAAAGACTGGTTTGGCGCAGATGGCACATCTTTGGGCTACGTGTAATTCTGTCATTCTGTCACTCTGTCATGTGTCATTCACTGGGTTAGATTGATTGGAAAGATGGTACCTTCTTGATTGACAGCTTCGGTTAAAGCGTTCGAAATACGTGTGAAGCCTTAAAGTACTTAGGGTTAAGCTTAACAAATGAATGTAGTGAAATGCATGTCATTTAGGCACACCATGAAGTGTTGTCACTCTCAATGAGAACGAGTCGCCCTCTAGAGACCGCATGGCATCCTGCAACACTTTCCAAATACCACTGTGTTAACTTGTGGTAATGGTAAACCTGAAAAGATTGAAGTTGGACATACTTGATAGTTTGGTCAATGTTCTATTGATTAATTAAGGCAAATGATACAGGTAGATTAATAAAAATTTAAAAAAAGTTCAGACAGAAGTGACGCTTTAAAGCAAGTAAATGCAGCCCAAAGATCTAATTGATAGATCAAGATGTCTTTGTTGAAGATTATACCAATGTTTGAATCACACTCAGGAGAATCAAGAAATGAAGCCTTTCCAATTCCAATGTATCCTTTGATGTATGATGGTGGCCAAAAGTATTAAAACAGCATATGCCATATATTACAGTTCTTTCTGTGTGCAAAATAAGTGATGTCACTAATTTGTTCTAGGCCTAATATGTAAAGAGTTGGCCTAATTACTAATGTGGGAATGATATGTAGATTCTAGAGCTATGGCCCGCGTCATCTTCAAACTTAAACCGAATTTTTAAAAAAAATTTTAAACTGCAGATGATGGTGAAGGCGGCAGGAGCAGTCAAGAAAACGTCTTCTTGGATGCATGGATGGATTGATCGAGTGACACCACTGCAGTACTGCAGTCATCTTTTTAACTATATGCACAGCTGGATCCAGAAAGTTTTGAAGAAAGGACTTCGTAACTTAATACTGATTGGTTGTATTGTATTATTCATACTATTATTAGACAAAATGTCATTAAAACATTGAATTTCACTTTTGTCTCAAGGCTTTGGGGCACCGCGGTATAAATGCATGAGAAATACAGTGGAACCTCGGATTGCGAGTAACGCGGTTTGCGAGTGTTCCGCAAGATGAGCAAAGATTTTTAAGAAATTTTGACTTGAAAAACGAACAAGTCTTGATTTAGCGAGTACAGAGTATCATGTATCACGCATGCGCTTTTTGTTTTTTTCACAACTGAGCCAATGGTTTTTCTCTCTCTTGTGCTGCGGAATTGTGGGTAATCATCTCCCCTGCTGGGTCTTAGTGCGCGTCTCTCCCAGGTATAAACAAGATCCATGCACGCGTGTACTGTTTACTATAACACTGTGACCACGTATGTGTGTGTAAAGCATATTTTATTTTGTATTTGTATGCATGTGTGTACAGCACGTGTGTACTGTTCATTATAACATGTGTGGGCGTGCGTGTAAAGCAAAAGAAAATCTTATTAGAGAGGTTAAAGATCCATTTTCTTTTTCTCTCTGGGTCAGTATGCCGTTATGTGTGCATGCGCGTAATTTGACACTCCTCCGCCTCTCGCCTTTAAACACACACACACACACTCTGCTCTACACAGAAACACTGCTCTGTCGTGTCTTTTCAAAGGTAAAGTGCAGGTTCCTTTGTTTGTCTTTTTTTTACTTTACAGCAGTGATTCCGTTAGCGTGCGCTCACGCGAGAGTTGTTAGCTATGTTCCTAGCTAACTTTTCCGATAAAACAGTCTTTCCGTTAGTGTGTGTGTGTGTGTGAAACTCAAATAAGCGAGGAGGAAGTGTTACTGTATAAGACGAGAAGAGGGGAGGGGCTGATTCCTCCTCTCCTCTTACTTCAGCTTCACACACACACACACACACACAATTGCCTGTGCGCATAAACGGAAACACTTATCTGTCGGGATTTATTTTTACTTTTTTTTTTGTATTAATTACTTTTATGTATCTATTTTTTTGGGCTGTGGAATGAATCATTTGAGTTTCCATTATTTCTTATGGGGGAATTCGCTTTGATTTACAAGTGTTTTGAAATACAAGCCCGTTTCCTGAACAAATTATGCTCATAATGCCCAGGGTTTCACTGTACATGCTCTAATTCTCCTCCCAAAACAGTCCTAGTACATGATACAATAGGAAATCTAAATATACAAGTAATAATTTTAATTCATCAATTCATCCATCAGGCCAATGGGGACCATTGTATTTATTCCCATTTTGTACAACCGTGCTAGGACTGCCAGTCAACATTCACACACTACAGGTCATTTGGAAATGGCAATTAGCCTAATCTGCATGTATTTGGACTGTGCTAGGAAACCCACCAAGTACGGGGAGAACATGCAAACTCCACTCACACAGACCTGAGTTTAATACGGCGAAATAAATAATGAGGATTAATAAAATGCTTGGATGAATGACTTATACGTTACACATTTAAGTGCCGAGTAGTTTCTCGTTACGACTTAAAAAAAGAAACATTTCTTCAGTTCATTCAGTGTGCAATCAATCCATCTCCTGTGAGGATGTTCTACCAGGTAATACAGTTGTGGAAGCAGGTCATTCAAGGTGAGGAATTTATGCACTTTTCACACCACTGTCCCTCGGAGGGACGAGTCAAGAATCAAGGAGGCAGGATTAAACGAATTCAAAAGACATGCTTAATTCTCCAAAACATAAAACTGTTCAACTGAGCATGTTGGTGATACAGAGGTCAGGTTTCCTCAGCACACGGAATCGTCTGTGGATTCCTTTGATATTCCTGACAGCTGCAGGGCCTTCCAGCCTGCTAATAATTTAATGAGGTGTCTCAGACAAGGCCCCGGTGCTTCTCTCGGCTCAGCTCACGTGTACGCAGTTTAAACATAGATTAACTTCTCTTCTGGGCCTCAAACAAGAACAAATACATTTCTTCCTTCACCGTGCAAGATGGAGCTTTTTTTAAGCACGATTACTTAACAGATTACTTTCTGATCATTCAGGCTTTCCGAGTCTGGGATTCTCTGTGCTGAATCTTGGAGCTCGTTAAAAGTTTAAAGGGAGCATCAACGCTTTGGAGAAAACGTCACTTTTTTTTTTAAACCCGCAACACACTGGGTGTGAAATTAACAAATAAAACAGAATTCAGCAGAACAAAGAATCTTTTAGAAAATCTAAATGACAGTTAAGGAACACCCAAAACGATGGGTCTATGGCTTAACAAGGCCGAATTTAAAAAAAATAATAATAATAAATTAAAAGCTTATTAATATTCCATTTGGAATCTAGAAAGTCTTTGATCTCTGTCATAGACATACTTCAAAAAGTAAGTCTCACTGGTTGAAGTGGAAACTTTCACCATTTGGCAGTCTTTGCATAACTCCATAATGCAGGCAATAATACGCATCATCTAGGTGTAATGGATAGAAAGCATACAGAGATGATATAAAAAATATATATAAATAAAATTCACAATACTCCTCGTTCGACATGGCTCTCGGCACAGGACACGATCTGACGTGAACGAAGTCCATTAAAACCCTTTCGCCTGTGACCCTAAACGACCCGTTACATCTTCACAACCTTCGAAGTGGATTAAGCCGTCAGACTCTCGTCTCGAGAGGCACTTTAAATTCAAGGGCGCAAGACGGAGTAACCATGGAAACCTACACTAGCACACCTGTCTCTATGATGGCTCAAATATTACACTCATCAATACCCAGCTCTCATTCAAGCCTCCGTTAAAAATGCACAAAAAAAGCCTGGTGTGTGTGTTGGTGTGCAAAAGAAAAAAAATCATACGATGTTAAACTGAGATGTGGATATTGGATGCGTTGAAAGTGTTATTATTTAACCAGAAACAATGAACTGCACAATGTTCAGGTTAAAGGGGGGAAAATGCAGACATTTTAAACGCAAACATTTATTCTTCAATTTGTCTAATCACTGCTTTCTATGCTTTTTATGTACATATCTTACAACAGCTTCTATACAAAACATGAAAAAAAAAAAAGCACAGTAAAGACATTTGGCTGTGGTCTGGTAGTTGTCTCTGGAAACGCTGTCGGCGTCAGGTACAGTACGACTCGTCAGGAAGCTCCCCGAGCAGCTCATCGAGATCATCTGCGAGACACGAGCAGATTAACGAATTAGCAATTACAAAACATATGCGCATGAAATTACTTTCACAGGTGTTAAACTTTAACGAGCGACTAATAATTTAATCGCACCTCACTGAATTTATGCAGCTGTTTGGATGCAAATTACAAAATGACCCTCTACTGCCCTCTTGTGTTAGAATAAAAAAAATACCTGTGAACTACAGATTTATGTACTAAATTAATTGATTGATTGTTACCATAGAAACTAATTTCTCACTCATTCTCACACATCTAAATGTAAACATCTTCAACTTATATTTTTAACTTTAATAATTACTTATTATACATAAGGGGAAAAAAACATGCAACATACATAATGCTTTGTTTACTCTCTCACTCACTCATGTTCTATACCGTTTTATCCTGTACTCAGGGTCCTGGAGCCTATCCCAGGAGGCGGGGTACACCCTGGACAGGGTGCCAATACAATGCAGGGCACACACATACACACACTCATTTACACACCAAGCACGGGGAAAACATGCAAACTCCATGCACACGGAGACGGGAATCGAGCCTGGCCGGGAATCGAACCCAGACCCTGGAGGTGCAAGGTGGCAGTGCTAACCACTACACCACCGTGCCAGACAATATGAATTTGGATTGCATTAAGCAATAACTTTTGAAAAGATAGTGTCTATAAATGTTTTATCACTACATCAACTTCATTTCATCATCCGTCTAAGGAAATTACTATTCTAGCAATCATCAGGGTTTTTTTTTTTTTTTCAGCTCAGAATAAACTGTCAGATAAAAGCCATATTGATCATAAATCATGTAGATAATCCAACAAAAAATGTTTTTTTTTTGTGTGCATTAAATTACAAACGAGGCATGAGTATTTAATTAAATTCTTTGGATATAACACGCTAGGGCTGGGTGTTACATATCGATATACTTTGAAGAGAGATACAGGATGCATGGAAATGAGTACCGTTAATTTCTAAATCGTGCCCGTGTTTGTATCTCTCCTTTCTCACACTCTCCATGCAACCCCACCCATGCTCTCCTTCTGTGTCTGCGCAAAAACCTGGCTGGAACATGCAACCATGCTAGCAAAAGCCGACAGCCTTGCATTCAGCAAGTCAAAAGTCCCGGTTTGACTTGAACACCCCACGTATATCATATAGTCTGTCTATATAGTCTGTTTTAATTAAAATGAACACACACACACACAGATATTCATCGACCATTCCGGGAGCATGTTCATAAGTCGGATTTGTTCTTAAGTCTGACAAAGTGAGACATAAATACACAATTTAAAGCATACCAATCTACTTGACTAAATCTCTGTCCTCTTTCCCCCGCACTGCCATCATGTGGCCAAAGGAGTACTTAATCTCAGATATCAAATATAATGGTGTTGTCTCTGCACCTTTAAATCGTGAGGGAAATCCCGGATGTCATTTTGTCTCAGAGCTTTTTTCCACTGTATTGGACTGTGAACTCTGTTTTGTTGAGGAGTTTCCACAATTAGGGTTATTCACCATCAGGACAGCTTTACAGGACAGACATTTTCTATCATCGTGCTCCCGGACTGATTCATTGAAACCGGTGAGGCCGTGACTCATTTCTCCAGCAGCCCCACACGCAATTAGACATTTTATACATTCACTTATACACTGAAAATATTGTATATAATTGTAAATATTGGTATCTGGTGCACTGCAGTGTCTATTATTTGTACAACGCACGTACAGATGTTCGTAGAACCACGGTCCGTCTGTAACTCGAATGTTCGTAAGTCGGGGACTACCTGTACTCCCTAAGATATAATTTTTGGTCTGAATCGCCCCACACTCAGCTTCTCAACATCACTGCACCTGCATCCCACTGAGCATCCTTCAAGCAGTCAGGTCGTGTCGCAGACTGGACCACCCCGTTAGCTGGGACACTAGTCTGCTCCTCCTCTTCCTCGTCATCATCAAAACGCAGCTCCATCTGGGACACAGGGCCCCCTTCAGGCTTTGAGGACTCACAGCGCAGTAATCTAGCAGATTCCTACAGGTATATTTTCGTTCAGGACAAGAAAGAATGAAATTAATAAAGATTAATCAAAACATCTTGAAGTTCAACATCTACTAAAACAAGCAAATAACCATCCCTATATATCATTCTGCTGCTTTTGGAAAGTCACTAACCATTGCATGCTGGGAATGCTGCGAGGAGGAGTGCACCGCTCCGTCAGGAGGGTAAATTCGTAGAAGGTTATTGGGGGTCACATTCAGATAGTGGTTTCTATTTGAAGGGGAAAACACGCCCACCTAGGCAATCATAGGGATTATTTTTTAATAATTCTAGTGACCAAACAGTGAGTAATGCAGTAGGATATGAGCAGAGGTACGTTACTTGTTTGAGCAGCAGCACCGCGCCGGTCTTCAGCTCCCCCTGTCGTTCCTCCAGCAACCGTCTGTGAACCGTACCCTGTATCTCACCTAGTGGACATATAAATCCTTGTGCATAACATGGGTATAACAGAGTAACAGATAATATACATGGGGGGAAAAAATAGATTGTAGGTAAACTGCAGCTGTAATACAGATGGAATGGATTAATTCCATGATTAAATTATGCTCATTTACAAAGACCTAAAAATATTGTTTCATCTAATAACACAGCCTTTGTCTATTCTACATACGCCATCATCATCTTCTGAAATCAGACTTTGAATAAGTGCAACCAAAACCCTTTCTCTTGCTCTGAGGATTTTTTTAGCATCGCCAACATCCCCATCCACCTTCATTAGAAGTGGCAGGGCGCTTTCGCACTTGCTTAGTCATAAGCTTAACTAAAATTCCCCAAAACTGCTAGAGAAACTAAAGATATTAATGCTTGATCACAAACTGACAACTAAGGCTAAGAATTTAACAGACGTATTTTATTTTTTAAAATTTATTAACTTATTATATTTTGCGGAATATTTCTCTGTAGCTCTCCAAATCTAGTACACCACAAGAGGGCGCACTTGAAAATCAGCAAGTACCAGCCTTGTTCCTAAAACTATTTGAGCTTCATTAACTTGTCTTACGTTTAAATTAAGATTTAACTGCAGGAAAAAAAATGTGTGTCTAGAGTAATAATTAATTATGAGGGGTGTTCAAGTCAAATTGGGATTTTCGATGAAAACTGACAGACATTTAAAGAAGACATCAAGCGCGGTGTGTTGATGAGACTCTCCGTACATCCTCAAATAACGATCCCAACTAGGACCCGACTGAAGTCTGTCCTGTGAACATTCAGCAAGTGGGAACACCTGATTTTTCAAAATCGACGGACAACTTGTCGCTAACTTGTGGAAGAGACGCATCTGCCTGTGGGAACTGTCCACACAATCATTCACCAACACCACTTACACATTACAGGAACTCAGCTAGGAGTTATTGCCACATCCACCGTATAGCCCTGACCTCACTCCAAGCCATTTCCTCATGTTTGGGCCATTAAAGGAGTTCCTGGGAGGCCAGTGTTTCAGACGTGAAGCAGGAAGTCTGATCAGAAAAAACTTTCTACCTTGTTGGTACCCAAGCACTAGTGAGTTTACGAGGTTATATAGAGAAATAAGAGAGTTTTTATTCTGCGCAATCAAAAGTCCCGGTTTGACATGAACACCCCTTATATTAATGGTAAATCGATTATTGATGCTGACGTGATCAAATTAGTTGAGAGAAATGTCCGAAATTTGCAACGGTAATTATGACAGGTAAGCATCCATATTAAAAAACATCAGGCTGTAAAAAAAATTAACAATAAACAGAACAAACAAATTATTATTAAATATAAACAGAATCATTCATGCATACTTTTCTTTTAATATATACCAGTTTTGAGAAAAAGAAACATACTTTGGACATTTTCACTTTAGTTAATTACAAGTGGTTAAGCCATGATTGTTGTTTCGGGAGTATTTTAGCATTTGAAATATGAATCATGATTTAATCTGCCTCAAACGTTTCGACTTTGACACCACTAGAACACTAGGAAGGCCTAATTAATGCTCATGAAGCATTCTTATTTACATAATTGCATGATGCATGTCTTACCCGTGGGGTCCCTGAACACCGCTTTGGCATCAGCATGCGTGTGTAAGATGCTCTTTAACACCACGGCCATGTTAGGAACTTTATTTTTACACAACTGCCTCAAGGCCGCCTACGAAAAGACAACTTGTTATTGAAAGAAATAAATCAATCAATTAATAACGAAGAAGCAGAAATGTTGTTAAGTGAAAATACCAAACGACCTGAAGGTCTCTCAAAAACGAATGAACTTCCACAAGCATTAATTACACTGACAAATTATTACTTTCTGCTACAGTATTGGTGCATTTATTAATGCAGTTAAAGCGTTCTTCTTACTTTCCTCAGCACCATGACGATGCTGTATGAACAGAGGAAACAGGAGGGGTTTCTCTCATCCAGTCCCATCTCGGCCTTCATCGCGGCCCACGGACCTACACTGAACTCCTCATCGTCGTTTACTTGAGAGCTCGGGACCTGATTACATTCATAAACACACACACACACACACACACACACACACACACATACACACACACACACATACACACACACACACATACACACACACACACATACACACACACATACACATACACACACACACACATACACACACACACACACACACACACACACACACACACACACACGTTCTCTGATTGGTAGCTGTTAGAAGAGTAACGGTGAGATACTGCTGACGAAAAAAGACGAGACCAAAATGAGGTTTAAAAAAAATTGTAAACTAATAAAACATCTGTCTTTATTTTCGTCGACGTCTGATTTTTGTCACAATTCGCTGCGATACGGCCTTCATTCATTATGGCACGAGCATCAGTGCGTTCCAGGTCACGGCGTGCAGCATATCAGGAGTAGTTTGTGCAGTGAGGGACGTTTACAAGGTCAGTCATCTTTAACTCTTCATCATCACAGCAGTATTACTCGGGCCAAAGAGAAGAGACTGTATTTTGGCCCCCGGTATTTTTGGGAGAGGGGGTGGGGGTCACAGTGGGAAAACACAATCGCTGGGAAAAATACCACAAATCTGAAGAGACACATCAAGGCATACTATAAAAGTCTCAAGGTAGGTTTACAGCCTTTTTGTGATAATTATGCTTTGTTACATGTGATGTATTTTATTTTATATTAATTTATAGCTGACCGTTGACAAACCCATTAAGCTAATAGGTTAGCAAAAAAATCCATATTAAAAAAAAATTAAAAACACTGTATTGTCAATACTGCTCCTATTGTTTTGTATTTTTTTAAAAATACAGACATTCAGCAGTTGTTGTGGTGGTTAAAAAATAAATATAATTGGCTGAAAATATCAGATAAAAAGATGAATTTTGAATGTTAAGATAATTATTTTGTGAAAAACTAAAAAGAAAATCGTTTTGGCTAGACTAGATTGACTTAATTTATAATAATCCGATTGCTAAAATATTACGTTTTTATTGACTAAAACTAGACTAAAATGTCCAGACTTTTATTCGACTAAAACTTGACGAAACAAAAATAGTGCAAGATTGACTAAATATGGTAAAAACTAACAGGGACATTTATCCCGGGACTAAGACTAAGACTAACAAAACTAACACTAGTATGTACCTCACTGCGCAGGCGAGCCACTGCCCCGTGTGCTGGCGTCTGTGGAACCGCCACAACTACATCATCCAGACTCTCCCCATTGATCTGCAAAAAATAAAAAACAAATATATATTTATCTGACAGATCGTTTAAACTTTCCACCTAAAACACCAACGTCAAGATTCTCGGGAGTCACCTGTTGCGGCAGAGCACCCGCTGGACCGGGGAACCGACGCGTTTTGGCGCGAACAGACTCGCTCCTTGGCCTCTGAGGCGTCCGACTGGCTGCGGACACCAGCTGGACCAGGTGATTAGTCAGGACGGGTGTGTGGAGTGGATGCGGGGTTCGCGGAGTCACCGGAGCAGGAGATACAGCCTGGAACAGAGAGCGTTGAGGAGTAACGGCTCCTCTCTGATACTGGGGTGTGGCTCGGACAGGTCCAGGAGTCACCGGACTGGTGAAGCGGCAGGCCTGAGAGTTGTTTTGTGGGAAATTTGCAGACGGACGCGAGGACGGGATAAAAGACTGCGGGGGTGGGGGTTTTTCAGTAGTGTTGCAGAATCCTCTAAGAGACGACACAGCTGGCGTGTCTTCACTTACATCTGATAACCTCGCCCGTTTAGCTGGGGATATACTGTCAGGTTCTAGGTCTGTCTCTGGAGCGGAGGCTTTCGCTTTCTGAGGAAAACACTCGTCCAACTCGTCCAGATCTACATCCCAGTCATCAAAGTCGTCACACACAGTATGTGTGTGAGGGACAGGATGAGAGACAGATGAAGATTTAGGGTTGGCCAGGCTTCTTAAACTTTTGACAGGTTCGGATTCTGAAATATCTGAAGGTAGTGTCGAAGAGTCTGGCACCGAACTGGTTGACGAGTTGGCGAACGGTGTAGCGCGGGCCTGCTGGGGATCATGGGAACCAGCTGCAGGTGATACTCGGGAGGGTGCATGACCCGGAACTGCGGACGGCCCAGGAGCTGACGGGTGCGTCCAGTCAGCATCCAGCAAGTCCTAGAGCACAACATCATGAATCATTGAATATCATTGCAAATATTAGTGGAATATCGGGGTGCATGTATTGTAAACACACTTGGTGATAAACTAATCCAATGCAAATAGGGCTGGAGGTACTGTACATCAGTTTAGCTGTTAATATTTAGTTACACAGGTATAAATTAGTTGTTTTATTCCAATACAAGAACCTTGGAATAAGAAATAAATGCATTCTCTTGGACACCACCAAAACATGGTAGTGGTGGTAAAAAGTGTCCCAAGTAGATTAAAAACTGAATTTTTCAAATTCAGGTCATATAACACTATTTAATTTTTGATAATACTTAATGCTTCCCGATCTATCCATGCTTAATTGTTTTTGTAAATATGCATAAACATTTATATTTTTATCAGATAAAAAGAAACACATTTGCTAAATACACTTTCATGCTTTTATGTTTTAGTGTCCGTTACCTTTTTAAATTCAAATCTTTCAACGATCTTAACTGTCATTCAGATGAAACGTGTCCGATTTAGATTTCACATGAAAAGACAAAGTGTATTGTTCTAAAAACGCAACATTGTTAAGATCTTGCAACATAAATTTGACATGGTTACGGACACTACAGGATTACAGGTCTTTTTTTTTTTGCTTCTACAGCAAAAGCTTACACTAATTTTAGTATCGATACTCATAAAGAAATTGAATTATTTGCATTTTAAATGATTATTGTTTGAAGTGAAAGACTATAATGCTGAAAATGGCCATTTTTGAGGCACATATAAAACCATCTCTCCAAAACGGATGAAGTTAGAAACTTTAATTTTTTATTTTTTTTAGGGAAGCAACATTGGTCACTTCCAACTTCAGAAAAATTTCTATTTCAATTCTACGTCAATTTCCACAACAGTTTCTATATTTTCTATATTTGTACAGCTAAGCTTTTTATATTCTGCCTTTATCTTCTATAGCTAAAATCTTTCTAGAACTTAATTCTTATTTTATTCCATAATTTATTTCTTATTGATAATCCTTCTTTTAAGGTCACGGGCGGTCGTATACTGTAAGCATTTCACTGCATATCGTTCTGTGTATGACTGTATGTGACAAATAAAATTTGAATTTGAGAAGTAGCTTCTTTGCCACACACATTCCTGTAGTATAAATAATAATAATAATAATAATGTAAAAAATCAGCACCGTCATACAGAAAAAATCAGTCCGTAATACAGTGTTTTGCCAATACATCCCTTTCTCTTTATTCCAACACACCTGATTTAACTTATCAGCTAATTAAACCAGTTTTAAGCAGTTAAACTAACACACCTGATTCAACTCTTAGGATGACAAGCTTCTGTTAATCACCAAAATGAAATTCAGACAGAAAGCAGATTTTTAAGTGATTTCTGTACATGACTAAAGAGAACACTGTCTTAGTGGAGGGGTGTGTGTGTGTGTGTGATTTAACACTAAAGCATTTTTCTTGTTTTGTCATGTTTTTAAACACAACCCTGATACACACATCATCATCCAGCTCTTCTCCCAGGCTGAAGAGTCCCCTCCACTCACTGCAGGCCTAAACCAGAGGAATAAACACATTGTAAACACACACAGGTTACTTTCACATTCTCACTACTTCAAATACAATAACTTGAGAAAAATGTTAGCTGAAATCAGCTAAACAACTAGCCAAGTCATCTTACCGCAGTCGTCATGTCCTCTAGATTAGTTGGACTTCAGAAAGACAATAATTAGTTTATAGATAATCCTTACTGGATGCAGCCATGACGTCACATCTTTCAAATAACAAAATCTGCATGCAGAAACTTCGAGAAAAACATCAACTGACTAGGATTAGCAGCCTGGCGCCGCCACGTTCAAAAAGTACGTCATGTTACGTGATGACGCACAAGGAAGTAGGCGGGGCCTGGTTGTACCGACTGAATCGGATCATTTCGCTCGGTTGATCAGAACGCGTCGACTCTTTCGCTTTCCTAGCGCCTAACTAACTGAGTCGGTTCATTTCAGGACGATTCAACTTTTTTCCTTAATTTTTTTTTTTTATATAATCAAAACGTTTAAAACAGTACAAACAGACATACTGCATAAACAGCAATGAAAACTATACAAAAGAAAATACAAACATGAAGCCAGGGTATAAAAAAAAAATCACAAAATGAAAATTCTACAACTTATGACGACACAAAGGAAGAATACAGGGATCCAGTTTTCATCGCTTTAGGATTAACAGAGTTTTTTTAATTAATAGTTTCATAGTTTCAAAATTAATAGTTTCTATGTACCAGGCCATGGTTCTATGTACTAGGCCATGTTTGAATACAGGAAAAAACATTTAGAGACAGTAAAATTTTAGCTAGTAGGAAACACAAATTAATTATGTAATATTTTCCCACCTTCTCTTTTGAGTAGCCAAAAAAATCCAACGAAAAAATCTTTGAAGCATAAAGAAAATTCACTTTTAAAATAATATTGGATGAATATTAAATATTAAATTCTGACCAAAAAGTCTCTGTGTATGAACACAAGTAAATAAGATTATATTCACCAGAAAATCAACACTTTATAATCGTTATTTAATTTGGTAATTAATCTCCAATTTTCTAGACATTTTGTCTTTATTGGATTTGGGTATTAATGTGATAATTCCTTGTGTCATAGTAGGTGGGAATGCTTTTAAATCTAAACTTTCCACACACTTACATCTTTGGCAAACATATAACCTAACCCAGAGATTAAACCATCACTGCCTAGACATTTCTTATCTTTTTAATTCTTAATAGCCAATAGAATTGCTGAAGAGGAAATATTGCTATCACAAGTGTGTTTATCTTCTCTTGAAATAATTTTATTAGAAATAAATAATATTTTTAATTAAAAAAAATTTTTTTTAAAGAGTAGGCTGAATTATTGTAAAATCTTGAAGTATACAAGTTATTAGAAAATTTAAAGCAAAAAGATGGTATTTCCTTAGGATTAGCAAGAGTTCTATAATTTGCATGAAGACATTAAATGGAAAAATTCATATACGTAATTGGATTGAAGAAAAATAGGCTGAATTTTGTTCTCCTTCTTCCAGTCAATCTTTTCTGGATCGAACATCGGCTCCCTACATCTATATAGGTGATGTAACTTATTTTGAAGTTTCGAGAACTCAAGCTTTTGATTCTCACTTAATGGTTCCTTTAATGAAAAAGTGGTTAGTTGTGAAAGAATTTCATCCTCAAATATTCTATTTTGTTTTGTTACATTACTTACAAATTTTCTTAGCTATTTTATATTTTAAAAGCTCCCAATTGTGTCCATAAGCTTTTTGTGAGGTGGCACGATGTCTTAGTGGTTAGCACTATCGCCTTTGCACCTCCAGGGTCTGGGTTTGATTCCAGGCCAGGTTCGGTTCCCACCTCTGTGTGCATGGAGTTTGCTTGTTCTCCCCGTGCCTGGTGGTTTTCCTCCAGTTTCCTCCCACAGTCCACAGACGATTCTTTTGCTTTGAGGCAGATCATTTTGCTCAGTTGATCAGTACGAGTTGACTAGCTTTACCAGATAAGTCGGTTCATTTCGCTCAGTTGATCAGTATGAGTCGACTCCATAGATGTGATAACCTGGTTACTTAGTACATTCAATTGCCACATAACATTGCTGAGTCTAGACCTGAGCAACTGAAGCAACCCCAGATCATAACACTGTCTCCAGAGGCTT
>JAQMYL010000008.1:4995733-5008941 GCA_030014365.1 Clarias pachynema | reverse complement strand
CCCCTACATCCTGAGAAGAACCCCCAACTGCCGGGGGTTCTGATAAGACAGGAGGCTCCAAAACGCAGATATTGCCATCAGAATCTATTGACACCAATTCAAAAATGAAAGATATTTATATGTATGTGTGTGTGTGTGTGTGTGTGTGTGCGCATCAAGGTCAGTGACAGCGTGCATGGGCGAGTTAATTAAAGACCGTTTTGCAGGATTACACTGCGGTTAAAATAAAAAAAAGCCACTGCCAGGCAACCCGTACTCTTCCCAGAAATCAGTCGGTGCTGTGTTCCAGGAAGGTGTGTGTCGATTAAAAAAAAAAAAAAAACAAAATGCAAAATGCTTTCGGTTTCCATCCTGTGACTGGACTACGGTGTAAATCTGATGGCCCACACAAACGTTTCTTCATTATAGCTCTTAACGAGACGGACACCAGGGGGCGCTCCGGAAGTCAGACAGACAGACAGGCAGGCAGGCAGGACGGAAAGAGAGCGAGGGAGACGGCAAAGGGTTTCTGGGCTTCTTAAAAAGAAAAAGAAGAAAAAAGAAAACATCTATGTATGAGAGATGGAACTGTTCGTATTAGGTCTTTGCAAAAAAAAGAAAAAGAAAAAAGAAAATCCTCTCTCTACGTCTGGGTTCGTTTTTGTCTGACTGCCAATATCGCCTCCCCCCCCCCTCCTCCTCCTCCTTCCCCCCTCCCCTATGCACTTTACATGAGTCACCCTGGGAAATTCCCAGCCTTCTCTAACACACACATATTCTCTCTCTCTCTCTCTCTCTCTCTCTCTCTCTCTCACACACACACACACACACACACACACATCAGACTGCCCTTTTTCTCACCACAGGTGCTGCATTCTGTGCCCCACCCCATTCCACAGAAAAGCCATTAAAAAGAAAAAAAAAGAGCCACAAGAAAAAAGAAAAAAAAACAGAAGTGTTGTTACACTATCATAACATCATCCCCTTTTAACCTTTTCATCACGGCACCTCTCTCTAAATCCTCATCCCCCCTCTAATAACCGCACTTTTTTTCTTTGCCGTCATTAAATCAGACTCACTATCGGAACAGATATTAATCGAGAAGGTAATTTTAGTACAACACCACAATGTTTGTTTGACATTTTAAAAAAAAACAAAAAAATGACTCGCCGAGTTTTCATATTAAGACGTGAAGCGATGCGACGCTATTAGTTTGGCTGAGGTTATCTCACACGGCATCATCTGCCTCTGCTTTCCTGGTGTCCGGCGTAGCGCACGTACGCGTGCACCTTTTCGCGATGATAATCTGTTGGTGCCCGTTATGACTCAACTTCTCGGTTTCAAACTGGAAGCTCTGATATCTTAGGCGAATTCGCTTTTTCACACACTCGATTGTTCCAAAACCGGCGATACCCAACGCACGCTGAGTCACTACCCGAATTTCACTCGCCGACACCTCTGATGTTTTTTTCTCGTGAACTCTTGATTTGATTTGATTGATTTTCTATAACGCCAGCGATTATCAATTAGTTTATTCTAATACCTTATCGTTTCTATCGTTTTTATCGTTTGTAACAGATGAGCCAGACGAAAAAAGCGTGTGACACATCACACGAAGGTTGTATCGGACGTGTTACCAAGTCGTGACGTACCTTTGACGTCCAGGTGTAGGATGCGTCTCTTGTGCAGGTGCTCTAGAGCCCCCAGGACCTGATGCATATAGTGCAGGCTGAGATCCTCGGGCAGGCGACCCCTTTGTGCCAAAAGCTGCCCCAGAGAACCTGGAGGTGAAGAAATATGGGGTAAGAGGGTCGAGAAAAAGAGAGAGAGATGAGTCAGTACGAGGTGAAGGTTGGTGAGGATTGTCTGGATGAAGCAGAGGTGATAATATGTAACGCATAACAATATCAATAACAACAACAACAACAACAACAAGGGTAGGGGTAGCTCAGTGGGTAAGACGTGGGACTACTGATCAGGATCAGAAGATTCAAACCCCACCACCACCTCTGCTCCCTTCGAGGGGTCACCACAGCGGACCATCCAATCCAAACACACCATTGGCATGGATTTTACAAGGTTCCTAATGCAACCCTCCCATTTTTTCCAGGCTTGGGACCGGCACTGGCTCGGGTTTGGGCACTGGGTGGGAATCAAACCCGAGCCTTCCACATGGCAGGCGAGAAACCAACCACTGAGCCACCAATGCCCACTAACTCCTTATGTATTAGTATAATTCGCTCTGGATTATAAGGGCGTCTACCCAATGCCATGATGTAAACGAGCAAACCTGATGTTATTGTTTGTCTAAACTGCATGATGTCATACAAAATGGCTTCAAAATGCCAACACACTGATTCATGATTCGACTTCCTGGTTGAGTGGCGCTCCTTTTGAAACGCTTGCTGGACCTCGGCTAGGTAGGATAGAGGAAATATCTGGGTGGAGAGGTGTGTGAGATCGGTGAGCATAACATAGGGTTATTTTGGAGATGGTGTAGAAGTGTGTGCATGTGTTTTTTAATAACAACCATCCATCCATCCATCTAGGAACCTCTGTAGTCCAACTAGGGACGGTGGAGTCCATTGGTGACCAAGGCAGTTTGGGAACGCCAATTAACCTAATCTGCATTAAACCCGGGAAAACCCAAAGGAAACCCACCAAGCATGGGGAGAACATGCAAACTCAATGGTGGGAATCGAACCCGGAACAAGGAGATGGAGATGCAAGTCGACGGTGCTAACCACTAAAGCACCCGTGCCATCTCACTTTGCATTATGCAAATACACCTAACTTGCATGACTTAATTCGTAAGAAAGCCTACAACACGTTTTTTTTCTGGTTTCGTTCGTACCCGGTTTGAGATCCATGAACAGGATGACGGATTGACCCTCTCGGACAAACCCGAAGAATTCCACCACGTGAGGAGACTGGAGGGCACTCCACGAGCCCACCTCCTCACTTCTGAAATGTTTTAGCGGCACCTTAAAAAAAAAAACAGTAGGTGTAAGTGTACAAGGATAAGGATACACGAACATGTGCTGCGTATAAAAACACCTTCTGGTTTTTGTACCTTCTTGGCGGCGCACACGAAGCCGCTGGATTTGTCTCGGATGCTGTAGACGGTGCCGAACGAGCCTTGCTTCAGTAAATCACGGAGCTCGTAATCCCTTCCCTCTCGATATTCATAGTCCTGGGGCTGGAGCTCCTACACACACAAATGGGACAAGGTCTAGTTTATTACAAAGAACAAAAGAAATGAACGTTTGAGACGTTAATAAATTGGTAACTTTTTCAAAATGTATTTTTAGTTTGTATTAGTCTGGGTCGTTGTAATAAATCTTCACTCCGTCCAGTCTTTCCAGAGGAATTCCTGAATACGCACACACTTCCTGCAAGCTGTAATTTTCCGAACTCGCTCAATAGGATCATGAAATATATATATATATATATATATATATATATATAGTGTATCAAAACCGAAAATAACTGGCATCTGCGTTTTATTGAAATTTACGTTTAGTGGCGGTTATCTCTGCCTCCCATCAAGGTGCCTCCATTTTCATTTTAGTTATGGACTTTTTGTCCTTAGCTATTTTTAACATGTTCTCACACACGCAGGAAGCGGCACGTCCAAGCACTTAAGCGTGTACTTCTTAAGCTCGCGCGGAACGCAACCTACAAATGTACATGTGTGTTTTGCGGGGTGCATGTGAGGAAACTCCCGTAAGCAGAACTAGGCTACTGAGATAAACACGAAACCTCTGCGAGCTGAAAAACAGGAAACCGCTGAACAAACACGCAAGCCGAGATGTTTTTTTTCTTTTCTCTCTTTTTTTTTTTTATCGATGTGTGTGTTTCACTCTCTCTCGTATGTTGTAGTATGACTATTGTATGTGACTCACTTTTCCGGGGTGCTTCGGTTCAGCGGCTATTTAACTCTCCGCAGTCATGTGTGTAGTTGTGTCAGGAGGCCGCGTTTGTGATTGTGTTCACAACCTTTGCCTGTGTCTCTTCGCACAAACACGTGCGTGTGTCACGCAAGCTTTAAAAACTTTATACCTCTTTGAAGAGGATGCCTTCGTTCCTGTCGCTCTCTTCCGTCTCGTCGTCTCCGTCCTCGTCCTCCCGTTCCTTCACGTCTCGGACCATCTGTTTGGCGAACGCCGAGGCGAAGGAGCACTCGGCTTGGGAGACGTTGTTCCTGAGGCCCGCGAGCGCTAGGGAGCATTCGGCCTCGCTGATGAGCGGAGAGTCGGGATCAGGCGAGCACTCGCTCTCGCTTTCTTGGCTGTAGGGCTCCAGGCCATGTGCGGTACTGTAGAGGCAACCCCAGGATTTGGAAGTGAGCCGGGCATCGATGAGGCCTGGGTGAGACGAGTAGGAGGGCGCCGCTGTCTCCTGCACGGACAGGCTTTCGGTGCTAATTGAGCTGCTGCTGTTGGTGCTGGTTACGTAGCTACACTCTCCAAGCTGGAGGAAAACACACACACAAGTGTAAGGATATAACTGTTAAGGCAACAGTATAATCATTTTATTTGTCCCAACTTTCCTTACATGGTGGATACTTCCTGTTCCCGGTTCCCCGTTACCGTGGCAATTAGTTCATCCTTTGATCTGTCTCTTTATTCTTAACTGACATCATTTTATGACCCTTTCAACCCGTAACCACTTGCGTCCATCTCACCTCTCCACTGTCCTGTTGCGGCACCCTAGTCAGTCTTCTTTCTCTCACTCTCTCGCTCCCTCCGTCCCTCTGCTGGCCCTCCCTCCGCCGCTGTCTCTTCCGTCGCTTCTTCCTCGGCTGCCGGTGAGAGACCACGCCGTGTTGGAGAGACAGGCCCGTGTACGCATTTTTACAAGCCCCAGTGTACACAATTTTATGTCTGGGAAAGAAATAAAATAAAACCAATCAGTAAAATAACTTTTTGTATTAAAAACAAAATGATAGTGTTATTCATCATCATGTCTTTACCTGCTGTTGGGACAGAATTCCTGCGAGTCCTGAGATTCACCTGTATTAAGAAGAAGATAATGTTTGCGTCAGTCCTTGGTGTTTCGCTTTTCCAAGCTCGTCAATAGACAGATGAGATACTGTACTTACACTCTGCCTGGGCGATGATGGAGGGCTTCTCGGTGTCCAGAGGTCCCGTGCCTATGTGCTTGGCAGTCCCATGTGAGATGACCTTCAGGAGTTGAAAGTTGTGCCATTCTGTCAGCTCGTGCTGTTTATCGTTCTTCCCAGAGGTGACCGGCGACTGAGGCTCGGGACTGGAAGCGAGGCAGCCGTGGACCTTGAGTTGAGGCTGGTTCGTGGACATGGAGAAGGGCTGGGTGGAGTTAAAGATCCTCTGTACCACCGCCATCTTTTAGAACCTGCACAAAAGGGAAACGAACAGACACATGAGATCCACCTTCACACCTGGCCTCCTTTAACTGCTGCTCGTCACGGAGGATTTTCTTTCAGACATGAGACGGTAATAAAAACTCGTTGACTTGAACAGCCAGTGGATTCTCTATTCTCTGGCGAACTTTGGACCTCTGACAGTGTTCTGGTCTGTTCTTTCAAAGGCTCGCGAGGACGTTTGTGCCATCTGGTGAGGAGGAAACCCGATCGTGGTTCTCGAGCACTTATCGCAGTCAGAGCAGAGGCCGCAAAGGATGACAGTGAAGTTGAGGAGGAAGTTAATGCCTAGATGAGGCAGAGGCAAAGCCGGAGAGACCGGTTGAGGTCTTAAAAGCGTAATAAGATATGAGCTGGACATGATTTGGCAAAAAGTACCAGTGTACCAATCGGTTTAAACCAGGATTATTATCAATGACAACTGAAGCAACGGATTCTACCCTGATATGTTATGCCACCTTCGATCCAAATTTATATATATAATGGGAAATATGTTGAAAACATCAAGTATTATTATAAAATACTTTCCTGTATGTATACACATGTATGGCCATGAATATTCTGTAAGTACTCTCGCTATGATGAAGCAATCTCAACCCCCAAAAAATACGCTACAGACCTTATCGTAACCCATACATAATCGATTGCATTTCATGCGATGCTGAAAGTGATCCCCGTTTTCTGCCAGACACATTTCGACGATGTTCCTGAACGTATCGCCAATATCGCAATTTCACATTGGATGTTTTCCTTCAAATCTTCACAGTCAGGAGCACCACATTTCTTCCTAATTTCACTCTGAACTCGCTAAACGAACCGGTGACCCAATAGACATGCATCCTGATGAAAAGTCGAGCCACTGAGTGAAGGGGTACAGTGTTAAACTGCGCGATGGGTGTCTGATGCCCCTACTTTACCGGTCCGACTCAGGCGGCCATGTTATTTCATTCAGATTGCTTTTACCATTGTTGAATGTATTATTTTATTAGCATTTTAAAAAATTCATTACGTTTTCTTTTTTTTTTTACTTTAAAAAAATTAAATAAAATTCCTGATTTTCTCCCCAATCTAGTCATGTCCAATTCCCTCCCGCCACTAGGGCTCACATTAAGGCTACTTACTACCATACAGCCAGGAGGGCCGAGGGCTGTCACGTGTTTCCTCCAAACCATGTGACACCAGCCGACCTCATTTTTTCAAACTGCTCGCTCATGCACCGTTGGGGGCGGCGTAACACACTCGGAGGACAGCGCTATCCGCTCCCTCTGCATGCACGAGCTCACAGACGTCCCGAATGGCGTAGAGCCGTGATTAATGTGGGAGCACTAAATACCTCCCATCCCTCCCCGCTGAGAGAGCTCGGCCAATTTAGCTCTCTCTGTGCCTCCGGCTGTGAGAGGTTACAGCATCAACCGGGAACCGAACCAGCGATCTCCGGATGATAGGGCGAGCACTTTACCACTGCGCCACTCGGAGGCCCAAAAAATTCATAATTTTCAATGTAAACTTACTTATATTAGTAGACATTGTCAACATAAACGATTTTAAAATCGAACATATTTCTAACAGCGAATATAAGAAAATACATTTGCTTTCGCTTCTGTTCTATCCGCTTCCTTGATTAGCTCACTCTCACTCTCTTCAACCACAAGACAAACACCAGCACCTGAATAAAGGGTGCGGCAAAAAAAACAAACCAAAAAAAAAACACGTGCTTTGTATTCGACGCGTGCCATAGTTACACTTTCTGAACAAAGTGCTATCGGCCCTCTTCCGCATACTTGATCACCCAGGTGCCCATATTTGTCAAGTTTTGCCGAGATTCAAAGAGAACACAATATGCCACCCCTCCCATCCTGAGATCACAGGCGGTTTCGCTCTCTTGGCTCCTGGCCATGGGTGGCTGTGGCATTCTCAGGATCTGAACGTGCGATCTTCCGGCGATACGTTGAAAGACTTTCTGTTGCACCACTCGGGCGACCCATTTCATTTCTGCTGCTGCACCTCGACCTACTTACGAACCCAAAGACTGCATCGGTTTTGTTGTATCATCATAACGCTTGCATTGGAAGTTTGACTGGAGTTGAAGGAAACTGAAGGAATATATCTTCTATCATAAACAAATCTTGTATCATAAACCTTTAAAAAAAAGGCCCCTTCCATACCATAACCTTCGACATAACTCCTGAGTGAGTCTTAAAACCAACTTTTTGTTTTTTATTGTTAATATTACTATTTATTATTAGTATTATTAATGAGCATAGTTGTTGAGATTACAGAGATGGAGATTGTCGAGATTCAGTTGTCTGGTTGACTGTGAGTGCGAGAGGTGTGTGTAAAGATTACAGTCGTTACAGCATGTTGCATCAGTGCGTCCTCACTTGACTCCATCACCCACCATCTCTCTCTCTCTCTCTCTCTCTCTCTCTCTCTCGATTTAAAAGAAAGCAGGCCTCGTTCTGAAGCTGACATGAATCGAATGCAAGCCTGCCAAACACCCGGAGCCTAGTTCTCCATTTTGAGCTCTCTTAAAAAGGCAGGAGATGACATCATCAAACATCAGGCGACACCAACTGAGCATTGTCTATGAAAACACACCAAGCACAAAGCAGATTTCCATTTTTTTCCTCATGGCCTTCGTCATTTTTATCCAAGGGGTCACCATTTGGGATCATTGGATCCACAAGATCTGGCTCAGGGTTTACCCTGGATGCGCACCACTTTCAGTTTTCAAGGTATGCAGTGGCTGGGTGGATGTAGCGTAGGGTTACGGGTCGACAGTTGCAACCTGGCAGTGGCAGGAGCGAACCCCTGACCCTCTGACCAGGATCAGCCCTGAGCCTGCACTGGCCGAGCAAGCAAATGTCCACTTACAATGTCATTTACTTATTTACACTGCTGTATAAACAGGATGTGTATAAAATGGTTGCATGTCATGCGCCACTTTTACACACATACCCTATGAAAGTAGGAGTGGCAGGTCTCTCTGCAATAAACTACAATCAAAATCATGCGGGTGATCGTGTCACGGCCTTGGACTTGAATGGTGGATGTAAAATTGCTCTTTCTTCTCGTGCCAGCAAAGTCTTTACCCTTTGATCTAAATCAAAAAGCCCGCACAGCATAGCAAGAGCTGGTGTTTTTCTTCCCCAGATGAGACCAATCAGTGACCATTATGATCCTTTCGGCCTTGAAAAAGACGTATTTGCATAGAGTTATGCATCCCGCGACTGTGGACTGGCAAAACATTTACATTCGTGTGACGAAACGCCGCTCATCCTCGGGTTAGTTATTCTGCTCCTTCCTCGAAGCCATCGTTCCGCTGCCATGCGCCAGTGGCGTTCCAGTCAAACTGCATTTTTATCCGTCTAACTTCCTGATACTGCCGTGTTCAAAACAATACCAGCCCTTGTGGACGTGTTTCACCTCTAAACACTGACTATTACCCGCGACGATCTCATCTCACACACCCAAACAGCTTAATTATTGATTTGTGCAGCAGTACTAACACGATACACGATACGCACTTTATAAGAAGTACATATTATAAAGAATATCTAGAATAACAAAGAAAGGAAGAGGTGAACAACGTACCAGCTATGCGACTGCAGAGAATCCTTCATTCCTAATAGATTCTTCCTGCTTTCTCGGTTCTGGGCTTCATGAGGGGGATAAAAGCGTGCAGTACGCTCGTGTCCGTGTGTGTGTGTGTGTGTGTGTGTGTGTTTTGCGTACTCACACACAACGTCCTGTTCATTCAGCTCCTCCTCCTTCTCTCTTTCTCCCACTCGCTCTCGCGCTCTGTATACCTCTAATGCTGGCTCGCTGCCAGTCTTCGGAGCGATCTCATTGGACAAGCTGTTTGCTGATTTACAAGAAATCCATTCGGCTTCTCTTTTCTCACCCCTCCTCTCTCTCTCTCTCTCTCTCTCTCCTCTTCTCTCTTAACAAGACTGCAGTGTGACCTTTTAAAAAGTCCTTTCTCTTTTCTCTTTCTCTCTCGCTCTCTGCTAATCTGCTATCGCAGTGACACACTTTTTTCCTTTTAACTCAACCCCAATGCACAGACAGGGACTTAACCCTGTCCTGTCTACAGCATCATGTAATATTCACTGCTATCTGCTATGCTCTAAAACAACCAGCCGACGAGCTGCGAGAAGTTGTCGCCACGCCACGCCCTCTCGAGATCATACGATTTCTCTGATCTTCAATTTCCGCTTCCTCAATTCCTCCGCCGTGTCAAATAGAAATGTATGCTCTACCTACACGTACATACATGACTTATTACTTGAAGTGAAATTACGTCGGCCCGTGTGACCCGAGAAACCCTTATTTACGTTTCTACAAGGAGGAAATTACTGTATGGTCTTGAAGAGCAAAAGTTTTCACCCCCCTCCCCCCACCCTTTTTTTTCCCTTTGTTTTTTTTATTTTATTCTAAAATGTAGGGTCTGTTCTGTATCTACAACGATACCGATCATCCCGCAGAAAACGATCGTTCACTTTTTTAACCGCCGGATATGATGCGCAATATCAATATGCCAACTTGTATTCAAATCAGACTCCACATTTTCCTATTTCAACAACACAAAGGTGTGTTTAAAGAAGAAAAAAAAAAAAAACTGGCTTTGGTGAAACCTGTTTTATTTATCACGACCATCCGTACTTCCTTTTTCTTTTTCTTCTCGATTTACAGTCATGATGATTTATTAATTAACCACAATAGGCGTTAGACCACAAGTCTGAGATGACACTCCTGTTTCGGTTCTGGTATAAAAAAGGCTCGCTTTGAGGGAAAACAGCATTATTGAGGGTGTTGGCTTTTGACATGACAGCATCAGAAACTGAACCGTGACGCCCGGAGCTCAACTGCATCGAATTAAAACGTGAATGTTTTCCAAAAGTTCTCATATCCTTATTTTCTTCAGGGCGTTTGGAGAAGTGAGAGATGCACGACGATTGCCTCACTCAGAAGAAGGGACTTTAGCTTAACTGAACGCTGTCCATAAATAAAATTCGAGAGGGAATACTGTACGAGGTTCCCGGTTGAGAACTATTTTGAGGTAATTGCCCAATTTTTCAGCACAACTGCTGAAAAGGGAAGTAAGTAAGCAAGTAAGGTGGGTAACACTGTGGCTTTCAGCTTTCTGCTATAATAACAGGGTTCGGTTCTTCATGGTCTGAAACTACAAACCACCCTGACCACTGGGCATGAACATTCTCATGCTCAGTAACGGCCACGACTACAAAAGCCTGACTTGATTCACAGGACAATACGAGCTTCCAGCGTTATTACGCAGGAGGTTCCAAACATCTGCGATTTTTTTCCTGAAAGCTCGCGCAAGTAAAAACACCTGTGAACTGGATAATACTTGCGAAGGAAGGAATGTTGCAGCAGCGTCTGTAGAGGATTGTCCATTTCGCATCAAAGACAAAACGCAGGGCAGTGTCTACGTAAACAGCTGAATTCAGAACTTGCCAAAGGCCAGAGGATACCTTCAGGAAAGCTTGTGTCTGGGATTCAAAGACGTAATAAATGGTTTTTTGATTAACAAGAATGAAAGAGTTTCTCAAATCTTAAGCTAAGGTTGGTCCGGTTTGTACAAGTTGCAAGATGGAACCTGCATGGATTGGATTTTTTTAGTCCAGGACATCCCGAAGATGCTTGATCGGGTTGAGATCTGGTGGTCTTGAAATTTTTGTCATGCTTTTCAAACCATTCCTGAGCCATAAGGGCACACTGTCCTGCTGAAACAAAGGTGGGTACTCGGTCCGCAACAATGTCTAGGTAGGATGTATGTTTCAAGGGAACATCCAAGACCTGACATCTTTCTATCACTGCCAGCATTAAAAGCACCTTTTCGTTAGCTCTTTTATGGGATCGGACCATTGCATCAGTAAGCCTTGAGTATGTCCATTACAATGGCTAGGGATTGCCCGTTTGTCCTCCAGTGACTTTCAGGAGATACCAATCACTGCATACCTTGAACAAGCCACAAGATCTTCTGTTTTGTAGATGCTCTGACCCACAGTCATCTAGCTATCACAATTTGGCCCAATTTGGCCAAAGTCATTCGCATTCTTATGCTTGGCTGTTTGTCCCGTTTCGAACACACCAACTTCTAGAACTGACTGTTCGAGGGGCGTTCAAGTCAAACCGGGACTTGTTTGCACAGAATAAGAGAACACAGTTATGTAATCCTATATAATCCCATGCTACACTAATGGAGTGAACTCAGTATTTCACTAGTGCTTAGATAGAACGTTTTCATGATCAGACTGCCTGCTTCAGGTCTGAGATGCTGGCCTCCCAGGAACTCCTGTACCAGCTCAAATATGTGGAAATGACTTGGTCACGACTGTGAGTTGGGAGATCTCTTCCAGCGGTTGGCCACAAGTTATCCATTGATTTTCAAGGATCAGGTGTTGCACTCACTGAACGTTGACGGGAACGAATGCAGTGGGTTCCGAGCCACCTCGGCCGGGATCGTCATTCACGAATTTACAGCCTTGCATAAAACGTTTACACCGTTCAAATGCTATACTGTGACTAAGAGTCTCATAACCGTACTGTTCTTGAAAGTTTCTGTAAATGTCAATCAGAGAAATTTCATCACAAGTCCCGGTTTGACTTGGACATCCCTTTTATCTCCCACCACTTGACAGGTGCCACTGTAATAAGATAATCAATATGATTCACTCGACCTCTCCTTTATTTTGATGTTACGGTGTATATTATTACTTTTTTCCCCCCTGATGAGCACGGAGGTCATTTGAAATGGAAATCAAGTTAGCTCCTGTTGCCATGAACTTTAAAGCAACATGCAGCTTAAAGAAAATTACTCAGCAATCAGATCCGTGAAATTTAGCCGTGCTATTGTACACGATGAAATAAAAACCTCTGTGTTTAAACTCCATGGTGTGACCATCAAGGAAAAACATGCGTTTGATACGTCGGAATGCATGAGAAAGACTTCTTGCCGAGCTGCTCCTAATGGAAATCGGATGTTTTCCCGATGTCTTGACAGAAGTAGTGTGCAGGAGTGGGAGGAGAGGAAGAGAGGAAAGTTTACACTCCGGATTGTGTGTAATAATCTGGGGGTGGATGGTGGGTGTATCAAAAGCAAACTGAGACTGGACAATGTGTGTGTGAGAGAAAGCAATGAGAAGTTCTCAGTTTATATAATAATAGGTTCAATCAGAGCTTTTCACATGGAAACGTTCAGTGAGAAGATAATGGCACCGACAAGGATGTGCAACAGCTCGGGCATGCATTCAAACACTATTAAAAAAAAAAGGGAGAAAGAAAGAAATTCAAATGCACAACCAGGCTGAGAATGAGAAACACACACACACACACACACACACAAGGCTATGACTCATGTACGCCCCCGCAGATGTACAGGATGCTTAAGCCCTGAGTAAGACCCACTCTGAGCTTTGTAACTGGGGCCCAGAGGAACCTAAAGCCCCAGACCAGCCCCAACCTGCACTAGGCGACCTCCTCATACCCCTACAGCCCCACTCCCTTAGACCCCCATTCCTCTGTCAGGCTGATTACTTGAATACATTCCCTGCATTTAGCTACCACCCACACAGATTCCTCCCTCAGTGGGAATGAGTGTGTCTTTAAGAGTCTTTAAATCATATGAACCTCTCCTGGGGCGTCTAAAAATATATACTGTGTATTTTATCATGTTTATTCTGACTATATATATGTATATATATGAATATGTATAGTGTGTCAGAATAAACATGATAAAATACAGAGTATATTATATAGAATATATTTGTTTATATATTTATTTATTAATTTAAACTTACTT
>JAQMYL010000008.1:4931501-4944526 GCA_030014365.1 Clarias pachynema | reverse complement strand
GCTCTGCAGGAGATACAGCTGCACAATATGTTTTAAGCCGAGTTTAAAATGAAATTTAAGTGTTTTGTAAGCATATTCAGGGGCTGAAGAAAAAATAGGCAATTAAAAAATTTTTTTAATAAATTGACCACATCCAAAATTTGCGTTTTTTTCACAATTTGTGGGTGGTCTAGCAGTGTAATCCTCGCAAATGTTGGGGGTTGACTGTACATGCTAGTTTTCCATTCACCTAACACTAATCACTAGTTCAGTGATTATTAAATGTTAATATTAATCGTTATAAAATATTTTCCCCTTTTTCACCATTCTCTTCAGTGTTCCTGGTAGCGGACCAATGTTTAAGCAAACCACAGTAGCAGTCGACGGAGACGAAGGTGGATTCTCAAACATCGATGGTGTTCCTATGACCCCAGAACCTGTGCCTGAGGAACCTTCAGCAGAGGAGAAGGATAAGGGAAATTCTGCTGGTTTGGGACAAAGCTCCCCAAAATTAGGCCCAACGATTAGTTTCTCTTTTCGCAAGAACACTTCCTCACCCGTACCAAGTGGCGGATCCAACGCTCCCAAAGTCAGCGTGTCCTTCTCCTTCGCTAAGAAAGCACCCGTTAAGCTAGAGACGGCTGCTGCTGTGTTTGCAGACCATGGAGAAGAAGCAGTGGAAGGAGAAGAGGGCCAGGAAGAAGCCGTCGAAAAGATGGCAGCGGAGGAAGGAGGTACGGCATCCAGCACTGACAGCCCGGAGAGTACTTCAGGTGGCATGTGTGGAGGAGGGGATGAGCAGCCACAGTCTGATGATGGCGGAACCCTGGCCTCCACACTGAACAAGCTGAAGATGATGATGAAGAAGGAGGAAGGTTACTCTGGGCAAGAGCCACAATATTATCATTACATGCCTCCTGCGCACTGTCGGGTGAAGCCTCATTTTCAGTTTCTGCTCTTCATGAAGGCCTCTGACCAGTGTGGTAGTCAGGATGAGGACGAGGATGGGGAAGAAGAACAGAAAGCAGTACCGGCGGAAGGAGATGCGGTACAGAAAGAGCCTAAGGTCAGTGATTGCATGTCAGAGGAGGAGCCTGCAAAGGAGCCGATTACAAATTCTGCTTCATCTCCCGATGTCAAAACTGAAGAGATATCAGATAACGCTGCAGGAGTAGTGAGCAATGCAGATTCCTCAAGCACTGCTTCCCAGCCAACTGAAACCAAGCAGGACGCAGCTGAACCTCAAAACGCTGGCCCTCGCCTGCCAACAGGACCCTTTTTTCCTGTTTTAAGTAAGGATGAGAGCACGACCTTACAGTGGCCCTCTGAACTCCTGGAGTTCACCAAAGCCCAGCCTTCGCTTTCCTACAGTTGCAACCCTCTTTATTTTGATTTTAAACTTTCCCGGAATAAAGCCAACCGAGCAGGTAAAGCAAACAAACCTGGGAAGTCAGTTGATGCTGATGGTGGACAGTGCTCCAAGCCCGAAGATATGACCGGCTCTAGCAGAGAACCTAGCACAACTGCGCCGCCATCACCAAGTGTTAACACTGACAATAAAGATGAATCTTCCTTGAAAGAAAAGACTGCAGGTGATGAGAAGAAAGACAAGAAGTCTGAAAACTCTGCAGACGGAGCCGGGGGTTCCAAGGAAAAGAAAAAAAAGAAGAAACGCAAGAAGTCAAGCAAGAGAGCCAAGCGAAAGGAAAAAGAGAAAGCGGAAGGGGAGATGGAGACCGCAACGCCAGGGGAGAAGACCAAAAAGAAAAAGAAACACAAACGAAAGAAAAACAAAAATAAGGTACGTGTCGAGGAAGATGAGAAAGCAGGCGAAAGTAAAGAAAAAAAAGAAACGGATGACAAAGGTGGAACCAATTCCTCTGCCCAGTCTACAGGCGGGACTTCGACCTCGGATGGAGGAAAGAGAAAAAGGCCCCATAAAGAAGTGTCGCAAAGGGCAGCACCTCAAGAGAGCAACGCAGGAAAAAACAACTCTTCAGAAGAGCACAGTGGTACAAAGCGTCCCAAACCTGACCCAAGCACATCGGTGGCATCTTGCTCTGCTTCTGCCAAGAAGAGTCCTGTCGGCGGTCAACCGCCAACTAGCGAAAGTGACGAAGACGGAGGCTCGGCGTCTCAGCGCTCACGCCGTCCTCACCGTCACACTACCCCTCCACGTGAACGACGTCACCACAGCGAGGACTCTCGCCAGTCAGGTCGCTCACATAGTCGCTCCTCTCGCAGAGGAGACCGCAATCATCGGCGTAACAGAGGTCAAGCATCTCGTAGCCGGTCATATTCAAGTAGCTCTGAGCGCTCCTCGGCAGGAAGCAGTGCTTACAGCCACCATAGCCGTAGCTATTCAGACAGCTATAGTGACTACAGTGATGGAGAGCATCGCAGGACAAAAAGACGGTCTTCAGACTCTGAGTACGAGAGGAGAGGTGGTGGACGATCACACAGACGGCATTATTCCTCCTCCTCTTCTGAAGACGACTCGCGTTCACGATCACGCTCGCACAGCCGCAGAAAGCACCATAGACGGAGGCGTCATCGCAGCAGTAGCCGGAGTTACAGTCGTAGCAGCAGAAGCAGCAGCGCTCGCTCATACCGACGCAGCAGTTACAGCCGCAGTCGCAGCTCTGCCAGTCGCTCGTCCAGCTCCACCAAAGGCTCAACACACCAGCACAGTCACAACCGACGGGATGAGAGCTCTTCACGTCGACGCGATTTTAATCGCTCTCGTATCTACCGATCACAGTCTCCGAGGTCTTCCTCGTCCCGTGCACATCCACGAACCAGCACCTCGACTCAAGCAACTAAAGGAAGTGGGTCAGGAGCGGGCACTTCAGAACATCGGAACTCTCTGACAGCACGACAGCTTCTTGAAAAAGTCCAGTCTCGCAAGGGCGGCAAAGATTCAGGAACAGGAAGCAAACCAGGCACCAAAATTAAGGATCCTCCACAGGGCTACTTTGGGCCCAAGCTCCCACCAGTACTCGGGAACAAGAGCATGTTGCCCTTGTTCGGTAAACTGCAAGCAGGGAAAAAACCACCGTTGCTCTCTGTAATGCGAACAGAGGATGGGGAAAAGTCCGGGATTGGAAAGGGTTCTGACTCAAGTAATGAAGTCATTCTCGTGGAGCCTATTCGTGAGTTTCCTCCTCCACCCCCTCCACCACCTCCACCAGTCCAACAGCAGCAAAAGGTGGAGGAGGTGCCTGTCGCAAATACTGTGGTCTCAGATGACGCCAGAAACCAAGCATCGGAACCCCAAGTACTCCATGAACCACAGGCATTATTTGAGCAGGATTCAGCTAAGGTTATTCCTGCATACCAAGGTGATCCTGGACAAGACCCCAACAACCCAATGATGGATGGTTGTATTCTGGGATCTGACATGAGCCAGCAAACAGCCATGCATGCCTATCAAGGCTACCCCACTATGGAAGAGGAGGGGATGGGCATGGAGGAGGCTGAAGAGGATGGCTTGGCACCACTTGAGAGCCAGCCAATCACATTTACTCCAGAGGAGATGGAGAAGTATAGTAAGCTACAACAAGCAGCGCAACAACACATCCAGCAGCAGCTCCTAGCAAAACAGGTGAAAACTTTCCCCTCGGCTGCAGCCGCTGCGGCGGCAGCTAACCTGGCAGCTGCTGCCAGCCTCGTCCCAGCACCTCCTCCACAGCCTGCTGCTTTACAACCGATTCACATACAGCAGCCCGCCGTGTCCGCAACTTCAGCCACATCCATTACGACCGTGCAACACGCTATACTGCAACATCACGCAGCTGCCACAGCAATGGGCATCCACCCTCACACAGCACACCACGCCCATCCTGCTCATGCTCAGCTTGCCCAAGTACACCATATACCCCAACATCACCTCACCCCTATCTCTTTGTCCCCTCTGGGCCATACATTAGGCCACACTTTGGGTCATTCATTAGGGCACACTGGCCTGATCCCAGCTCACCCATCTGCCTTTCTCCCCGGGCAGCCAATCCACATAATCCCAGCATCCGCACTCCACCATGCCCCGTTAGCATTGCACCACGTCCCCCATGCCGCGCTGTACCCTACTCTCTTTGCACCACGGCCAGCCACTGCAGCTGCAGCAGCAGCTCTTCAACTCCACCCTTTTCTTCACCCTATATTCTCAGGGCAAGACCTTCAGCATCCTCCTAACCATGGCTCCTGAGATAAAGCCTGTCTGTTCTCTATAGAGTGTGTGAGAGGTAGCTTTGCTTTCGGGTATCAGCCCTCTTTCCATTAGTGTTTGCTTCAGAAATGTAATATCAGTTGGTGAGGTAAGAGGGTAATATCAAAATCATAATTAGAGGGAATATTTTATCATTTGAAATGTGGAAAAGTAAAAGGGGGTGGCGGGGGGAAGAAATGTCCCTTTGAATTTCTTTAAAGCTGTTTTAAGGCCATCACTGGATTTCTTTTTTGGGGGGGTTAGGGGTAAATGTTTGTTTAAATTATATATATTATTCTTGATGGTCTTATTTCAACCCTGCAGCTAAAGAGACGATAACCGTGCAGGCGTATAATCAAGAATTATTACCGTAAACATCTTTTCCTCCTCCGAGTGAAGAACCAAAACACGAACATGAATTACACGAGAGGGATCGAAGCCATATTTCATACCTAATGCAACTTTGAAATGGTTCGCGATAACGGAAAAAAAAAGGAAGGAAGAAAGAAAGGGGGGGAAAAACGAACACAACTGAGGCGCTTAACAAAACTTTTGACGCCGGATGACGTGGACGTTCGTTCTGTTACACTGTCTTCTGGGTTGCCCCAACGCTCTGATGGACTAAGTTGCACTGAAACGGAAAAAAATAAAAAAATGTAAAGTAAAAAAAAAAAAAAAAACGGACATGTGTACAAGATGCTGCTTTTGCATCATGAAAGAACTGTATGATTGTAGTATTCTGCAATAATTTTATTTTTTATTTGATTTTAAATTATTTTCCAGGTTTTTTGAAGCTTTCCCGTATGTAATTAATTCTTTGTAAATAGTTATCATAAAGTATTGTAAAATAAGACAACCTTTGTAACTGTTTAAAATTAGTAAAAAACAAACAAACAAAAAAAAAGACAGAAGAATGGTAAAAAATGAAATTTGATCAGGGCTGGTACAATAGAGCGTGAACCTGCTGTAACCGGAGTGGTCACTGGGCGAGTCTGATGATGATGATGTATGATGTAGGAGGACAGGTCTGAGCGGATGTGTGTGTGTTTGGGGCGGTGTTGCTACATAATACATTGAGTAACCGGAAAGCAACAATATTTACTTTTTTATTCTTTATTGATGTGTCGGGGAAAAAAAAATAAAACATTTTGAGACCTAAATGGCTGCAAGTCTGGGTTCTTTGTACATTTTGGTCAACGAGAGATAACTCATAAAAGAACAGCATGTTTAATTTATTAATTTTATTCATTCTTCAGTATCAGATTTGTAGATGCACCAGATAATGTGTCGTTCGGCATAACCAGGTCACTGACCGGTGTGGTGGTGGTGGGAGGAAACCCAATTGGACAGAAGAGAAAGCGTGAACTCCACACACACAGGAATGACCCGAGTCGTGATCTCAGAACCAAAGCAAGTACCCTGGAGCTGTTGCCGCCACCCACACAGCAGCGTGACAAAGTCATGCCATGTGATGATGCGGTGATTACTGTGCCAGCTTCAATTCTGTAATGCTTTGCTCTTGTTGCACTCGACATGATTCTTGCTTCACTGTTGTGACTTTGTACACAGTATGGTTTCATTTTATTGGCTACAACTAATGAGACATATTTGGTGTCGCACAGAAAGAGATGGATTCCCTTTCGAGTCGACTTGATGTTTCTTATATCATTTACATATAAATGTGCATATCTTCAAGCCTGATGCCTGGAAGATGCTAAAATGTAGTCTTAAGTGTGTGAACATTTCCATCCTCATCGTGGCATTTAGTGAGACTTTGTGAACTGTGAGTGGAGGCGGAGCATAACCGAGGCACTGGATTCCTTCACTGTAGGAGTAAAGCTTATTTTCTCTACATATTCACGACACACGGGAAAAAAACAACACTTTATTTAACCATATCACACTTTTTTTAATATGTATTTTTCATACATTCCCATCGATCTGATGGATTTTGTCTTGAGGGGTTTTTAATACTCTCTAGTTTTTCGTTAATGAATGCAAGCGAGAACCAGCTGCTTTAAGACAATACAGACCCCTTCACTTCATCTGCAGGCCTGTTAGCAAACATGCAACATTTTTACTCAGCTGAGGTGAACGGAATTTAATTTCCTTAATTAGTGGTAAAGAATTTGTTGTTGCCACTTGATCTGTCGACATCATCTGATGTTTCATCATCATCGAACACAGTTTGGGCTTGTAACAATTATGAGGGAAAGGTAATTAAGGTTAAAGGATTGCTGTTAAAACATTGTTTCACACTTCTCGCTTTTTCTTACAAATCCGTTTGCTTTGAAAATGATGTTAAATAATCATGATTATGGTTTTTGCCACATGGCATTGTTGTATTTGTATTGCATGAAATCTCCATTGCTGTAAGTAACCCTGATGCCGGTCTTGGGGCTGAAGAGAGTTCTTGTTGTTCGTTCTGTAGCACCTTGCAGACACGACTCACACCTGGCTGCCTGGCTTAAGAAGACCAGCTCATGTGGTGATTATTCCCTACATCCTGGTCTCCATGTCTCAACTGCACCCACCCTAGATCCTCCTGACCTTATCTTTTATTTCATATGGAGGTATTAGCGTGGGGTGGTTCATGGTTAATATTATACACATAGCATAATACATCAGTTAAGCTTGTGAGGTTTGTCTGCTTTTTGTGGCCTGCTTTTCTGTCTGTATTGTGACTTCGACCTTTGCTTACATTTAAAGAAATTAACAGTACTTAATTCAGCCACCAGGTGGCACTGATTGAGCTTGAAATTAGTTCAGGATAAGTTCCTAAAGAAATTACTTTAGATTAGTAATATAACACTGATATTACTACTGTACTGGTTCCCCCATTTACCAATACTATTGGGCTTTACGCTTCTTCAAAGGCAATATTATTAACTATTATTATTTGTGCAATGCTCGCTCCTTTTCCATTTTTTCCCTTCCAAGTGCAATAATATACATGAATTCAGTCAAGACTCACGTGCTCTGCTTTTCTAATAGTACAATTTGGAATTTTACTGTTTTTAATCCCCACCCACGTTTTGTAATTTTATATTATTGTATTAAAAAAATGTTCTCCCTCTTATCTAATTTATTACTCTTTTGAAACAACGGAAAGCAACTCCAACCACTTCCTCTGAGATTAAAAAAGTTATTTGAATCTTGAATAGATTTCAAGAGGTTAGATGTTTTTAATGTTATTAAAAATATATATACATTTAAAAAAAACTTTTATTGGTATCTTTTAATTGAAATGTTTTATGAAGCTGGTTGAAGAGTATCGACAGCTTCCTCAGGAATGCTGCTAAGACTTTTCCATACATTTCCATACAGTACATGTTATTTCATGTTGTTTAATGGTTTTGGTTTAGTATATTCCTTCTAAAATACTAAAAATGGAGACGACTCTTTCATGAACAGGGTGTCCAAAGTTCACTCCATGTCCAGTACCAGTCAACAACACCTTCAGTTCATTTTTTTCCCCTCCTCTCTACATTCTAAACAACTGGATTTTGTTCTGGAACATTTCTTGCAAGAACAGTATTTTCAAATGCATTTGAAGAAAACAAGACCAAAGATCGACCTCTTCTGCAGAGGAAAAGTACATTTAGAGTCTCAAAAGTCACCAATTAACCAAAATTAGAGTCCTGTAGTTTATGCTAAGAAAAAGAAGAACTTTGGACCCGTCTGTTCTTGTATATGATGTTAAATTAACAGCACATTGTGTTTTTATAATAATTTCTTACAGGTTCACTTTTGTCTGAGTGGAAAAACCATTCAGGATTGTTCAATCGAGTGGCAGATCTGGTGCATTTTAGGAAACAAGGACATGTATATTACATTTTTTTTTTTTTTTTTTTAACATTTCTTTTTAAATAATTTTTAACATATCTTCATCTCTCGGTCTGAACTTCTGACCGTCCTGTCCTTCATCCACTTCCATCATCACCGCACCCGTGACAAATATCTATGGATTTCAGTACAAGTTTACATACCTGTGTGTGTGGGGCTAGGCCTGGGGCTAGGGAGGTTATGACGGTTTAACGTTAAAGTTCTTTCATTTCCTATTTTAAAGATTCTCATCGACTCAAAAATTTTAAGCTGCCCCCCTTTTTGTTTTTCAGTCTTTTGACATTATGAGACAACAATAATGAGTTGAAGTTGAACACACGGGCTGAAGGAAATGTACAGATAGAGCCACTGTATATGCTGCAAACATACAGTACATTCGTTTAACACTTTATTAGGAGCACCTGTAGACTTACCTCATCAGAGCAACGCACACAATCACACAGATATGACCGGCTCATGCAGGATAAAGGGGGGAGGGGAGGAAAAAAAAAAGCGTGAGCTCTGTCCATGGTGTGAGACAGTCCGATATGAGTCTTTTCTGGGGATTTCACATACACACACAATAAGTCTCTCAAGCATGATGAGGAAGATCAAGGGTCAGAGCTGACAGACTACAGGCTACAGTAACTTGTGATGAGCGTTCAGAATCTCGACGGTGATGGGCTACAAAGAGGAGAAGACTTGCATCATACAGTCCATGGACCCGACTGGCTGGTGGAGGTGATGTAATGGTGCGGTGGAATGCATTCCTGCCTTGCGTATTTAATCACATTGTTCATCGATTCATGGTGACAACTGGTTTCATGGACATGATGAGGAGTTCGGCGTGATCATCTTCAGCAGCCTTTCCATTCACAAGATGAACTATACTGCCAAAAGTATTCGCTCGCCTGCCTTCACATGAATATGAACTTGAGGAACGTCCCATTCTTAAATCCTTTTGCAGCCATAAGAAAAGCTTCAATTCTTCTGAGAAGGCTTTTCCCACACCCCAATTAGGTTTAGGAGTGTGTTTAACGTGAATTTTTGACCAGTCCAGACAAAAGAAGAGTTGAAGCTGTTATTATAGCTGCAAAAAGGGGGCGGGGCCAACATCATATTAAACCCTATGGATTAATAATGGGATGTTACTCAAGTTCATACGCATGTGAAGGTGGTGCGCGAGTGAATACGTTTGCAATATGGTGTATTAATCACAGAAAAACAACACCTTTTGCGATGTGGCTTGATGAAAGCGGACGGGAACTGATGTATCGTTCCTAATAGAGTGCTCAGACGGACAGACAGACAGACGAAAAAATCCTCAGGGAAAAAATAATAAAATCCACGTGAGTGTTCCAGTTACTAAGATGTTTTTTTTTTTTTTAAGCTCAAATCAGGATGACGGATTTAACCCGAAGTTTAATCACAAGGAGCGATCTGCGCTGGATTAAATGTAATCGCTTCTGTTTTTTTTTTTTTTTTGGTCCTTTCGAGACGAGGTGGTTTCAGCTCAGGTATTTAACTACCAGGAACATGACGACGCAGGTGATCAGTATGCCTCCTACCATGAGGAACTTATCCTGATTGGCTCTCTTCTCGATCAGACGCATCACCGTGTTGGACAGCCCCAGCATGTTCGCCACGTCCAGCATCTTCTTGTGTGTACCCTGTCGACCGAGATACAGGAAGGTAAATCGGATTGGAAAAAAAACAAACAAACAAACAAAAAAAAACAGAAAACACGTTCTTTAAACTCGGAACGCACCTTGAGCATGCCCCTCTGGTCACGCAGGCCGTTGAGGATGCTCGCGCCGGAGCCGATGAGGTCGTCCATGCCTCTGTGTGCGTTGTGCAGGTTGGAATTGAACTGAAGTGTGTCGTCTATGGGGATGGAGGTGTCTGCGTCCTGACACACAGTGAAAGGATCAATCAATGGAAATTAAAACAGTGTTCAGATATATGTGTAGAGAGAGAGAGTGACAGAGCGAGAGAGTACTGACGTTGGTGGTGAAGGTGCGATTCATGAGCTCCTCCCTCTCCCTCTCCTGAGCCTCGCATGCGTATCTTTGGTGCTGGAGGTTCCTCAGGGCCGACTGCAAATGCTGCACGTCGTACTTCAGCTGTTCTACACGCCTGCAGCAGGACAAGCAAAATAAAAAAATTAATGGTTTCGTGATTCGTTTTGTCTGACAAAGTGAAATACCAGTCCCGAAACTGTTCCTCAGTTACATCCTAAAACAGTGCGCAAGTACTCGCAGGTGCAAAAATTTGCATGCGGTACAGACATACTCGCTCTTCTAAAGAAAAAGAAAATGCGCTACTGCAGAGAAATTCGGATTTAACGCAGAGGAGTGAGCGAGTGAATGAGTAGGTCATCGAGCCAGGAATTTAGCTGATGAGAGACTACACCGAGACACCACTCGTACATTATGATCGAGTTTGATCGCACTCCCATGGGTGTATAAGAAACACTGCAGTGGGCTCAGCATGCTGCCTTGTGGAACACCAGGGTTTAATCTTCAGCTCTGGAGTGTTACAAAGCCTGAGAATAAGCGCGAAAAATGGTAATTTGTATAAGTAATGATGGGGCTCTTTTTATTATTATTATTTTTTGTATATGTGCAGTTTTTATTAGGAATGATAATCACCAGTAACTGATTCTGTAACTGTCGCGATCCTGATTTGACATTACATTATTTCTTTTCGGATTTTCTTACAATTTTAAGACAGACATTCACAAACATTTTTAAAATTTTTAATTGCCAAAAGTGTAAAGTTTCATACCTTAGCTTTATCCACCAGCCTCACAGCTGAAATGACCACAACATCTTAAATTTAGCCCGTTCCTCATAACATTAAGTTTTCTCACTTGAAAAAAAACCAAGCGGAGCTTTTATACATTTCAAATACAAGATTTTAGCAATTAACTTCAAATTTAATTAAACAAAAAGCTACACATGTCTCTATTAAACAAACAAACTTGGCTTTTATTCCACCTTGAATACACAAAGAGGTGCACAATTTAACAGTTGTTATTTATACCGTTTTTTTTTTCCCTCGAATTGAGTCACGGCAGCAACGTGTATAATTATTATTATTACAATTGGTCTGTATATTATCATTATTATATTACAGTATATTATCATTTGTCTGTAAGTTCTACATGAAGGTTTTTTTTTATTTTTTTATTTATTTTTTTTAACCTGAACGTATGATTTCCACACCTCGGGTATTTTTTACAGTTGCTTTTTATTTCATTTAATTACGTTTAATGTGAAACCTCAACTGAAAGTATCTATTCTGGACATGTGGAAGCAGACATGATCCAGCCCTTCATTCTCTGTGGTTCTGTGCGATGTTAGCGAGCGCTAGTTTATATCAAAACTGTCTGCTTTGTTTCTCTTCATCAGGGAAAGGATTGCGATGTGCGTGATCTTTAAGCAGCTGTAATCCTCACTTACATCTGTAGACCAGCTCGACCGCTCGAGGTTTAAAGCTGTATTGTTGTGTTTAACTGCCACGGGGTCCAGACCGACGTATCCGCCCACGACGAATACCGATACTAACCTCAGCGTGATTTCGACGTTACAGCTCATCATCTGGAAATGAGGCGTCTGTGTAAATCACCCCGGCGGGCGCTGTTGTGGATGAAAACACGTGTGCTTGGAAAACACGGTTTTTCGAAAAACACGTTCCTGCTCAGTGTCAGGGTAGAGCCGTGTACGAGAGGACGCGACTCACAGTTTGGCGTTCTGGCGGCGGTTCGGCGGCTCCTTCCCAGCCAGGATCTCGAGTCGCTCCAGCTGACCGAAGACGTGCTCGATTTGAGCCTGCAGCTCATTTTCAACCACTGTGAACGACAAAGGATTAACTGAGTCATGATCCTACATGAAATCATACATGTTTAATTAAAGCGTCGCAACATCTGAGTACAATATTGGTTGGGTTTAAATTAAGAAAATCTCACAGGATAAAAAAATGGCAGTGATGCAATAGTATGCAAAAAAACAAAAAAACAAAACTGGAACATGCGTCATGTCCTCTTGAGCTCTTAAGCTGGCTGGATAAACAGCCTTTAATACCTTCATTAGTGTTGTTAAATTCTTATATAACTAAGACTTCATTTGCGTGGAATTTAATTGCACACTAATAAAAAAATAAATTAAAAAAATCAATTTGTCCAGCACCATCTGTTGAATTTTGGAATAAAGTACAAAAAATGTACGTGTTGACGTGAAGTGCTCGGAACGAAGGCGCGAGTTCATGTTTATTATTAAGTAGATTTCTTTTTTTTCTTTTTTTTTGCACACTCATAAGCGCATATTAAAAACATGTACAGCGCCATCTAGTGAATTTTGAAATGAACTGATGATTTCTTTTTATGATAATATATTTTTTCATTTAAACTATAAAGTAGTGTATCTTCTCATTTCTTCCCGTGTTACCGATTGCGATGAAAATTGTTACCTCAAGCTCGGACAAATATTCCTGTGAAAAAAAAAAAACCTTATAAGAATTCGTTCGGTAGTTTTCCATGATCCGTGCACAAACAAACAGACAAACAAAAATTCCATGATGTGTTCCGTTACTCTAATCTTACGCCCCCACAAATTATTTTTTTCCGCACATATCTTCAAATGTACAGAAACGCCCACTTTTTTCATGTATGAATACAAGATGATATATTTAACAACGCTCAAACAGAACTGCCACTAAAATATCCTCGATAAGGTTCTGTGCAGTCGAATGAGAATTAACACTTATTTATTTAATTACCCTTCACAAGCTAATTAAATAAAATTACACATTGAGCCCAGAGATAAAAACAAGCCTCTCTCTCTCTCTTTGATTGAAGACCAGGATGTGTGCCTGTTTCCTGGGAGAGGCTCTAAAGCTGGTGGGAAACATTATCAAAACTTCAGGGGAAACTTAATGATGCGCGCGCGCGCGCACACACACACACACACACACACACACACACACACACACACACACACACACACACACACACACA
>JAQMYL010000008.1:4899360-4912024 GCA_030014365.1 Clarias pachynema | reverse complement strand
CATTACGTCTGTACCAAAGAGGGGAGAACATCGTGTTATTACCGTCACACGCATCAAACAGCCGTGCTGAATACCTAAACGCTCATATATTACACACAAAGCAGCTCTGTGTGTGTGTGTGTGTGTTTTGAGTTTGGTGTGATGGCTAGCAATAAAAAAATAAAAAAAACTTTAATGTCTTATGCTTGATACGCCAATGCAAAGTTTTTTGGAACTTTTTGTTTAATTTGTTATAGAACTTTATCTGAAAGATTCATTGCCATGTTACTAAGTTAAAAAAAAAAAATTTTGTCGATTAATACCTAACACGATGTCTCCTGGATGAAATTTGTCGCTGAGATACAAGCCACACGCAGGTCAAGGACCATTCTGAGGTCAGGTCATCTTCTCTTTACTTAAATATTCGGTAAAACACAGCTCCCTTTATTCCCTTGACTGGCAGGTCTAATCTGCCAAAATTAGACCGAAGATTTGTGTGATGCATAATTGTGTGTGTCTCTGTAAAGCTATAATTAATACCTGTCTTATATCTCAGACGGAGAATTGCATTATCTGTTCTGCTTTCCTGTCACTACTTTTTGGCAATAACATTCGCTGAAATTGCCAAGCCTTTGTTTACGTGTCATTTGTGTTTTCCTGCAATTTGGGAAACCAAAGCATGTTGAACCGAAGCGTAAGTGTGCATGTCCTCCCAGTGTCTGGCCTGTCCCTGATAAACAAACCTGTATTGGGCTTTAATTGCTTTAAGCTGTACAAAAGAGATATATAATAATAATAATAATAATAATAATAATAATAACATACACTTTTAAAGATATCATCAAAGGAAACGAAAACTATCCTTTTTTTCTATTAATCCAGTTCGTACAAAATATAAGACTTTTGTTTGATGACAATCAGTAATGCATTTAAACCGTCTAACCAGGTCGGTTTATGTTTAAACCATGATGTCGTTGCTTTATTACATTAAACTCAGATTTATATCTCTGTTAGGGATTCATTTTCATCTTACAGCATGCCCACGATAAATGATTTCTTGGTTTCACTTTTATAATAAATGTTTTTAATACCTTTGTAGTCACACTCTATATTAAGTTATCAGCATCTGTATCTGTTTATTATTCCAAATACCCGTATCTGTGTCGGTATTTGGATTTCGGTATTGGAAGTGTGGCATGTCCTGAACTGGAAGATGTTTTCTTCTTCTTCTTCTTCTTTTTTTCTTTTTTGAACAGAGATACACACAGGATATTTTCAATCCCATGTTTTAAGTTCTTTGTGACAAAACTGCAGGAGGTGAAGTTATAGCTTCAGACAATATAGCTTAGATTTTTTTTTTTCGTTTGTCCTTTTTCCTTTTTAACACTTGTGTTATGCATAATATTCTTTTTCATTCTGCAATACTTTGCAAACTTGTAATTAATTTTAAAAAACTTTCTTCCTCAAAAATATAAAAAAATGGATATATCTCATTTTGCTGTCAAACTGTGTTTTTTTTTAAATCTAATGTATTTATAACACAGTAACCAAATAATGTATTTATATTTGGTTGCACCTATACCACCTTTCCCAGGAACCTCACTTGCACCCCAGTCGATCCCCATCCACCATATCGCACTAGCACCCCTAGTGAGGCCGTGGATGCAACTAAAAATGTAACTCTGCATCTTTGCACTGTTACAGATTCCTTTATTTCTTAAAAAAACAAAGTGGTACATAGCAAGACATCACAGGTAATAAAAAAAAAAAAAAACACTATAAATGTACACTACGGCTCAGAAGTTTGGGATCACTTTGCAAATTTCTTTGTTTTTGTTTTGTACGTAATTTATTTTCTATATTTTACAAAAATACTGGGGATTTCCAAACTATGAAACAGTAACAACAACAACAACAACAACAACAAGTCAGTTGTTATTTTAAGACATGGAGGTCAGCCTTTCTGGAACAGTCCATACAAGAACAGTATTGTATCAACTGCATTTGCAAAACCCATCAAACACCATAATGAAACTGGCTCTCATGAAGACCATCTCAGGAAAGCAAGACCAAAACTGACCTCCGCTGCAGAGGAGAAGTTCATTTAGAGTCACCAGCCTCAGAAATCACCAATTAACAACCAGCACCTCAGATTAGAGCCGTTATGAAGCTTTACAGAGCGGAAGTAGCAGATATACATCTTAATATCAACTGTTCAAAGGAGATTATTGTATATTTTGGATAAACTCCTTCAGTATTGTTTTACAGTGTAGAAAGAAATACAAATCAGGTTAGAAAGTGATCCCAAACCTTTGAGCGGGAGTGTAAGTGTATATGTGCTTATATGGAAGTCTTGCCGGTGTGTGTTAATGAGGAGGCTTTAGACATCAAACTCTGCATTTGGGTTTTCGCATGCGTGTCAATTTTACCAACACTGGAATACGGGAATGACGTCGCTAAAATGTAGAACTCTCAAAATGAGCATATATATATATATATATATATTTTTTTTTTATTATTATTATTATTTTACTCATAGAAACAACCAAAGCAACCAGAAAAACACATGATCATGTGTACTGTATATGTGCTATTTCTTTGCCTATGTGAGCCAATTTTTTATTTTTAACTTTGTATAGTTGGTTAAAATGAAATAAATGATGAATCAGTTCATCATATTGCCTATACTGTAGGTTGTGCTGGAAAAAAAGGATATGTCACTCTATACTTCACATTCATATACTGTATATTGTATGTCCAGTTAAAGAACAGGAATACAAAAAAAAGGACAAAATTTCCAAACATTCCTACACATGGGAACGCTATTATATCATGAAATTAATTGCATTCATTATGATGGAATCAACTGTAAACATATCCTGTATTACTATAGTATATTGTTGACTGGACTTCATAGTGAGTTCATAGTATAACATACTCTATGGAATAATACCTAGTATTGTGTAAATCGTTTTGTAAATTAAATAAAGTTGAAATATCATCGATGGATGTACATCCGAATGAAATCTGACGGACGCCAGAACGAGACGAGATTTCAGACAGGGTAGTCACGGTTCCCGCAGTGGGCTGCATAATGATGAGCGCTGATTTAACTAAAACCGCTCACGTGAGGAGCGTCACACACAGGTGTTCGACCACACAGACGAAGCAATTAGGCCAAAGTTCAGGTTTATTGCAGGATCTCCATATTTATATATGTAATATAAACCTGTCTATACAAAGCTTAACATCATACATCATACTTTTACACAGTAATTATTATAATCATTAAATAAAGAACTACTAGAATTTTATTCATTCTCATTTTAAAAAAAAAGTGTTCAGAGGTTTTGCATGTAAAGATCAAAATGCTCCTGTTTTAAACATCTACTTATAATCTGAATATCTGAATATAATTGTATTTTTAAATATTATAATAATTTCCCCAAAAGCATGTGAGGTAGAAAAACAGTCCCCCAGGAGAAAGTGTGCTTAATGCAAAGTACAATATCATACTGTTAAACCCAGACGAAAGCAAACCTACAGCTACGTACTGTAACAAATGATTATATAAACACTGTATGCTTTTCTTCTTTTTTATGTTTCATCTCAAACACACAAAACAAAATGAACGCACACATGCGTATGGATCAGGGAGCGACTGGATTTGTCTTTCTTTTGCCTCTGCAATGCTTTGGATTAATTTGCATGTTCTCCTTCTAAAGGGTGTATCGCTCCAACACTATTCACACCTAATCTCACTTAAAACGCTCATAATGTGTCTCTCCGTTTCTGTAAAAATTTACAGGAAATATGGTTATTATGAATTTTTTTGTTTTTTCAGATTTGGCACGAGTGTGGATAATACAAGATAAATGAGAAATACATTATAAGGATCAGTGTACAATCTTGAATCTTTCTAAAATGCTGCCTAGAAAGAAAACACAAAAAGAAAACGCAAATAAAAATAATGAAGCATGTCTGCATAAGGTTTACGTTTTAACCCATAGGAAAAAAAAGGCTGAAATCTTGTACGCATCCAGAAACAAAACAAAAAATATATATATATATATTTTTTTACATCAAATAGTTCACTGAACATAACATGAAAAACTTGGAGCTTGATTGATGTGGCCAATTTTACTGAAATTATATATACAGGGTGATTCACTTGAAAGAGGCCCTGGATATTCTGTAATAACTCTCGCTAGGACGAAGCAATCTAAACACAACAACACACAATGTGCTCCTCAGTATATGGAGCTTCGAACATGCTGGGATGCCCATGAGTCGGACCAATAGGTTGGGCACCGTAGCCATTGTGCTGACATGGAAAAAAGAGTCAGATACTGTCACTGGTTCTGGTACCCTCAGGAACATGGAGTGGCATGTTTGAATGTGTCTGGCAAAAAGACGGAGATGACTTCCAGGATTGTGTGTAAGCCAATCGATTACACATAGGTCAAGGTATGTAGTGTATTTATTTGGTTCAGATTGCTTGATTGTAGCGAGAGTTATTACAGAATATTTGGGGCCTCTTTCAAGTGAATCATGCTGTATATATGCACACACACACACACACACACACACAACATATATACACAGAGTCAGCCAAAGAAATTTATACACAATACTTGTATAAAGTAGCATACAAAATTTATTGCTATACATTATATATTGAAATATATGATAATGATAATAATATGATGATATTGTTAATATTGTCAATATTATATTAGTATAATATACAACATATACATCATTTTTCATTTCCTGAAGTGTGTATACCTTTTTTTGGCTGACTCATGTGCATGTACACACGCACACACATTTGCCCAAGTAGGTTTGATAATATTTAACCGCATGAAACGTCTTTAAAATGTCTATATTCATGATAAATAACACACGAGTGCTGAGTGAACGTCCGGTCTCATGCAGAACCACTTCAGCTATAGATTTGCATAATATCTGTAGATTTATCACATATTTTTAACATAAAACACAACAAAACTTTGAGGTGAATAAGGCGTGCTGTGCGGTCCGTGTGTGTGTGTGACCTTTTCTTTAGACCGACAGAAACGCAGGGCTTCGAGAGATTAAGAGCTGCTATTTTCCTCTGATTAGTAATAGAGAAAATAACAAGGGGGTGGAATGAGCCTTTTCAAAGACCTCGCAGACATGAAAGCGCCTCAGATGCCGCTTTATGAAGGCAACGCGATGGGGGTGATCTTTGTTCTGGAAACGAGGTGCTCATTTGTCCTTGATGCCAAAGTGCAGTATAAAGACACTACAATAAGTGAGCAGATGTTTGACAAATTTCACGCAGCTGTTGGAAATCTTGACCACACACAAATTTGAATGTACTGTACTGGAGTTCTCTCTTGTGGCATATTCAAGGAATTCAGAAGACTTAGGAAGGAAATGAAGGTATAATTACTGTATAGATTGTCTCAATTGCTTGATTTTTTGGTTATGTAAGAATATGATCCAGGATAATAATAATAATAATAATAAGTTGCATAATTCGATCAGCGTTCGAGCTTCCGGTATTTCTGATGACTTACTGTGTTATGTCGGTTTACATTTGCTTCATTCGAACCGAACTTAAGACTTGCGCGATAATCACATGACAAATATAAGTGCTTCATAATATCAGCAGAATATTTGACTTTTTCTTACTTTTTCTTTCCCTTTAACGCAGGCAGGAAGGCAGACAGGCAGACAGACTGGTATAGGTTAAAGTCTGGATGGATCTCATAAAGTTCAGCAGATCCATCACAGAACATCTAAGCTGAGTTCGTAAAAATGATCCATGATTAAGAAAAATAATATTAATAATAATATAATAAGAAATTCAGTGCATTCAGAGAGGAAGAGATCGGTCCTGTTAAGACCGTTATCAGTGGCTCTGTTCTTGCTTGAAGCAACCTCAGGGGGTGAGAATCCTGGAATTCCCACAACGTTCCTTTCTCTTCCATATCAGCAGGAGCACAACTCTTATTTCGGACAGCCGTCCCTTGGGGGGGAATCCTGTCCGACTTTGCCCACACTTGTCTGAGAGGCCATTTCTTTCTCTTTATTCCCTTTTCTATTTCTCTCTGTGCTTCTTGCACGTGTATACCTCCTCTTCGCGGACACAGGTCTGGCACTCGACGTGGCAGCACCAGCGCACCTGGCAGTTGCAGGACATGGTGACGAGGTGCAACGCTGTGTTGTAGCCACGTCCGCAGCAAAGGCTGCTGCAGCTCGTGTCCTTGGTGCAGGTGCGTCCGGCCGTCCCGGCCGAGTACAGAGATGGGCGGCAGAAGCTGGGCGACTCTTCTAGAAACACCAGCTCGGAGGGGTGTGGCCGAGGAGCCGTGTCCCCTCGGCGCGCCGGCCCGGCCAGCTCGGTGTCCCCGGTGGCTGCGTTGGTGACGCTGAGGACGCGCACGGCCGCGTCGTAGCGATACTTCAACAGCTGGCCGGTCACGTAAAACGGAGAGAGCTGCTTCCAGCACGTGCGCACCGCACACGAGCCGGAGACGCCGTGACACTTGCAGGTCGTTACCAGCCCGTTCTTTACAGCCTGAAAGAAACCCGGAGTGTAAATTAGCGTTTGAGTGATATGAGGAAATACAGAAAAGAGCGCTGACAGCTAGAAGAGGCTGATTCATTAGTGGAGATCTTATCTAAGCTTCTAATGCGACAGAACTATTTTGCCGAAGGGGATATCTAAGGTTTTTGTGAACGTGTATTCTGAGATGCCTTTGGGATTGCTAAGCAAGAAGCATGGCATTGCGGTAGAGATCATGGATGCAGGACCATCCCATCTTTCTTTCCTCTCGATCTGAATCTGAATCCGGCATGGTGTCTATTTATCATCGGAGCAACCTCTTCTCACATCGGATTATGAGTTGAATCACCAATATCCTGTACGTATATGGTCAAGAATTTCACCACGGAGCCATTAAAGAATGTGACAAGAGGGCAGGAAGAGGTCATTTCACCAGTGGGTCACGGGGTGAGACTGAGACCCAGGGGCAATCTGAGAAGAGAGGGGGGTCGACACACATTATTCCACCCAGCACAGGTATGAAATTCCCCCGAGGGCCATGTTTTCCTCCTCTTTCCCCTGACACTCTCTCTCTCGCTATCTCTTACTTGGAGATCCTGCGAGATCGACTGATAGATGGGAAGGACAACAAGCATTTAGGCGAGCAGTTTGTTTTTGGCTCTGAGTGTTGGTTAACTTGAGATTGATAACGGTTATCTTCGCTCATGGTGTCACTCTTTTCCTTCTCACCACCTCGGGCTGCTTATATTCCAACCTACTCTATAGGAATTTATGGACATCTTTGGTGTGGCCATGTCGAAAACGTATGGCATGCTCGTATATTAAACAGAGTATACTTATCTAGATGGAAACCCTCTAATTTTCAGAAATCCCCCACAGCAAGCCTGGGCCCGAGAAACAACACCTGGCTCTAGAGGGCCAAACCGTGACTGTCTGTCTATCTTTCTATCTGCCTCACCTCAGGCCAAAAATGTGAGCTTCGGGCAGCTGTCAAGGAGGGTCACATCCCACCAATCAAGAAAGAGAGTTTGTTTTTTTTGTGAGAGGGAAAGCTGGAGAGAAGATTTTTAGGAGTTCTTAGATAAAGGTTGCGAGAAGGAGGAATTCAACTGTGACAGCCATAAGCTTACGTGTCGTGGGGTTAGTACCAGAGTGGACCTTATGTTAGGCGGCACAGTGGCTCGGTGGTTAGCACTGTCGCCTTGCACGTCCCGGTCCCGGGTTCGATTCCCATGGATGGAGTTTGCAATTTCCCCCCATGCTTGGTGGGTTTCCTCAGGGTTCTTCCTGGTTTGTCCCAAAGTCCAAAGACATGCAGATTAGACTTATTGGCGTTTCCACATTCTGACTTCCAGTACAAATGGGAATAAATGCAATAGTCCCGCTGAGTCCATCCCTAGCTGGACTACAGAGGTTCCATCCTACAGTAGATAGATGGATGGACTTCATGCTAACTCTAAATACCAAGAGTCCAGTGCAGTTTGCTGATTAAGTCAGCTAGAAATCACATAATTGTACTGGAAATTCTTTATCCAGGAACGATTGCGGAAGCTCAACCCTCTTGGGAGCATGATGCTTTTAACCGTTTGTGGTTAAATTTAACGTTATGGAATGTCCTTGAAACTAGTCCCCTCTCTTTTTTTTGATACTCCTGCTCCTCCTGATGTCTTTTCATCATATTAAATATTATGGTTTTCTTTGATAATCGACATCAAATAAAAACAAACAATAAACAAGCATGAACTTATCATTTCTATTTGAGCTTGCACAACGGTCGGAGTTACCTTCTGACCGATCCGATTCAAGAACTGAACTTTATCAGATGTAGAAACATTCATACTGTATGCATCTGTATCACTCACCCGGATGCCGGCGTTTATATTATGAGCATCGACCTGAGCCCGCAGGTCCTTGCTAACCCGTTTCTGGCCCAGAAACTTCTTGAGGAACCTGGTGCTGTACTTCAGGTTGTCTCCGCACACTCCCCACTGCCAGGCTTCGCGCTGTTGAAGACCCGGCGTGTCGTCGCATGTGCAGCGCTCCATACGGCCCGAACTGCACGCTTTGGCTAGAGTGTGTGACAGAGCTGCCGAGGACACCGCCAGGAGAAACGCCGTCTCCTTGAAAGCTGTGGAAAAGAGTTGGACAAGTATTAGGAAACTTTACTATATCTTTTTTGTTTTTCTCCAGAGTATGTCACGATATCTATCTATCTATCTATCTATCTTGTATAATATATAAGTCTACAGTACGCCTTTTTACCGAGTCATTTGGTTTTACCCACAGCTGGCCTTACGGCTGCATTTTGATTCAATTAATTGCTATTTTGACTACTTTTTTTTTTCTTCTTCTACTTTCCTCAGATGAAAGTCCGCCGCCCTTTTCCTCACGGAACCCGAGTGCTCATGCTGTAGTTAAAAATAGCCAAACAGCCCTCGCAAAAGGCCCTGCCACATTTCCCCTAGAGCCCGTAATTACCATGCAGACCTGCGGATGGATCTCACGTTCCCATTCCGGTGACCAGCTTTTTACACGGACATATACACGTCCTCCTTGAAATAGCCAGCTTTTAAAAATGTTAATGCTTTAAAGATATTCCCTCTAGAAACATCAGGATTTTGAGGCCGCCCAGAGTTCAAGCAGCTGTTGAGTGTGTTAGAGGTCTGAGTCCCTGAACTGGACTATGTCTTCGCAACAAGCAGACTGTTCAGGAAATGGGGGGAAAAAAAACTATAGTAAACAATTTTAGATAATAGGAAAATGGATGTACACGCACAAGAACAATACGAAATACAGTATTTGTACAAACAAACAAACAAATTAATTTAAACTAATCCCTAGGTTAGATAGGTTAGAAACATGCGATATTCAGGTTGTCCAACTGTGGGGTGGAATTGACATCATTGGCAACATTCCCAAATGTCCCGATTTATGAAACTTTTCAAAAAATGCTAATTCGTGACAAAAAATATTGCAAAGCTCTTAACACAACATAACAGTATAGGATGTTGTGTTATAGACGACAGTATTATGATCTAGAGAGATGTTCTGCATTGTTGCTTTGGCCCACACTGAAACTCAGCTGCGGTAAAAGTCCAAGCCCACATCAAAGTATCCATTGTTGGGTTCACACCAGTGTTTATACGAGACACAAACGAACACTTGATGAAAGCAGTTTAGTGTGTAGGTGTGTAGACTCCTAGAGTTCCCAGATTTCACACCGCCGCTGTAACAAAAGCCATGAAGGCTTCGCTCGGTGGTTGATCTTACGAGATAACGAGGCAACTTCGGACCAACTCTGCATGCTTTATATAAATATATATATATATATATATATATATATATGAAAAAGCCTTTCATCTTTTAAAAGCAGCTTATATCGACAATATGTTAATCCTAAATCAATAATGCATCAAGAGACTGAAATATTATTTTAAAGATTTATATAAGGCTCCCACCAGGACAAGACAGTTTTCCAAGATCAGGTCTTCTGCTCAGTTTTCCGTGATAATGTAATATATCACTGGATCTAATGTTGGAACTTACAGGAACTAATCGTGTTAATAATGATTTATGTCATTTATAAACTTTAATTTAACAGTATGAAACTGTATTTTTGTATCTTGTTGTTGTTGTTGTTGTTGTTGTGGTATCACCAAGGGTATCATCTCTTGCTTTGTTTACTCCAACGATGACATTCCCATATGAGGAACACTTATGAGGTGGGTGTCATCAAAACAGAAAGTCCACAGCTACAGTACTAAACACTTTTTCATAGTTTTGATGAAGAAAATACTTTAAAGTAAAGAAAAAACCCTTGAATACTGTACGTGGGCATGCCCAAACCTATAAGAGCTACTTTTAAAGCTTGACTCTAAAAGCTGATTAAAGGAACAGGTCCACGTTCCCAGGTACATACTTGGATACATACTTATAGATGATGTAAAAGATCCATCCAAAGAAACGAATCTGATCGTTCAGGTTATAAACTCCGGGTATCAGGGCTTGGTGAGCACAACTTGGTGAGAGTGAGAGAAACTGACCCCTGATTCAGTTTCGACTTCCCCTATACAGTCAGTACTCCAGCAGCCCTACCTCGCTTCAGGAGGCTCCCCCGGCCGTCCATGCTGCAGTTCCAGCGCTCATTCCGGAACTGGTAGCGGCACTCCATTAGGCTGAGGCGCACCGACTCCCTCAGCGTTTCCGCCAGGCCCGGTTCCCGGCGGCAGGCGCGCTTCTGGCGCCGCGTCAGAGTCATCTGCTCGCACTGCTTCACGTGCGCTTTTCCACCTGAGGCCTCACTGCTGTACGGGCTCGAGAGAAAAGCCAAGGGCTCCTGACCTGTGAGGCTAGAACGAAACAAAACAAAACAAACAAACACAAACTTTAATCAGTATCAGTGAACGCGAGACACATCGTCCACTGGAATTATTACACAATCATGATTTAAATGAAATACCTTTTGACTTTATTTACAAAAATAATCGACCTGTATTTAACTAGCCTACATTTTGACATTCACCGAGACCAATAGGCTGCCGTCTGTAAACTATTTGCATGCTTTACCTACAGGTTTTGTCTTTCGATGCAACTTGCATTTGAATACGTGCATTTGAATACACACTAAAGCTAGAGTAAGTGCTCCTGGGTGTTAGTGCACATTTCGACGATGTCAAAACACTATGTTCCTATATAGTGTCTAAGTTCAAAGCATCATCAAAGCTTATCTAAGAACTGAACTAAGAACTCGTATATACAGTACAGCAAATACACCATAATGACATTTGAAGTCGAAATAATGATAGCAAGTCAAGATTTAGATTTTTTATTTATTTTTTTTTAACACAGTTTGTGGTTCCAGGGTTGTGTAGATAAGCATGGGTAGGTCATTTGGATATTTGGTTTAAATTGTTTTTCCGAACAGTTTAAAAGTTTAAACAAAAAGATTATGGGATGATGAGGGAAAGTAACTCAGAGTGGTTTTAATACTACTACTACTAATAATAATAATCATATAATAATAATAATTATTATTATTATCCTGTAATCCTTATTATTAATAATAATCCTGTAAAAATGACAGGAACTAATCATGATTTATGTCATTTATAAACTTTAATTTAACAGTATGAAACTGTATTTTTGTGTCTTGTTGTTGCTGTTTATTTACAGGATTATAATAATAATAATAATAATAAGATGAAGAAGTAGCTGTTTTTTCCCCCCCTGAGGATTTAAAGGATTTCAATAGATAGACAGATGTTTTGTACCATCAAGTGCACCATCATGACTCCTGCTTCTAAAACAGTGCAAACTTATACACCAGGGGTTACAAATAATTATCCAGAATTATTATTGTGTGTGTGTGTGTGTGTGTGTGTGTGTCCCTCCAATCAGGCACCTGTTTTAATTAGTCCTTCTTGGCTTTTCAATAGACTTATCTGAAAGTCTGCACCCCAAACCCAGACAACTTTCTGGATAATATTAAACATCCCTGCTGAGAATTATACAGGATAGAATGACTAATAATTATATATCAAATTATTCTGTTTTTTCTTTTCTTCCTTTTTCTATTTTATTTTTTATTTTATTTTATTTTTTTTTTTAAACCAAACTGAACTTCAACCTAAAACTTCCCAAAAAAACAGCCCCATAATAACCACTAGATCTTTTCAGCATGAGCAGTAATAAAGGAGGTGTCTGACCCGAAGTAAGCCGCTGCTGCGTGTGAGAGCAGGATGATGCAGAGCGCGCAGAGTCGCAGCACGCAGACGGTCCCGGCGCGCATGACTTCGCCTCAGCGCTGCTCCTCATCGCGCTTCGTGTCCGCGGAGAAAAAAAAGGAACAAAAAAAAAAATCCCCGCTGCACTGGACGCTCGCGACCTCTTAAAGGGGCAGATGCGCATTACAGCCCCCCTGGGAGAAAGAGGAGGGAGGGAGGGATGCGGTTTGGCTTTGGGACTCGCAGGGTTGCCAGATTTAATGCGCAGCCCAAACTCCTGTGAATGAAACCTGCACTTTTTCTAAATGTTTTAAGTAAAAGAAATATACACTCAGCAAAAAAAGAAACGTCCTCTGACTTTCAACTGTTTTTACTTTCAGTAAACTTTAATGTGTAAATATTTGTA